>OMLB01063503.1:38682-49080 GCA_900302555.1 Myripristis jacobus | reverse complement strand
AGAGAAGGTCAACATGCAAAAGCTTTAGAAAAATCCGTAAGAATGTACTGTTAGCCACTTGAGTAAAAAAAAAAAAAAAAAAAAATGAGGACATTTATATGAGTGGCCCAACTTGAAATAAGTACTCATAATGTTTTTCACATGAAATAATATAAGGTTTATATTTTGTCTTTTTTCTAGAATAAACCAGTTTGCCCGATTTTAATTAAACGTTCACAGTATTAATGTTTTTGATTTTTTTTTTTTTTTTTTTTTTTTTTTTTTTTTTTTTTTTTTTTTTTTTTTTACAATGCCTTACTTCCCAACAACATATCTGTAACATAAAAAGCAACAAAAATGATTCCTTTGTATAACGAGTTATAAGGTCGTGCTTTACTTTGTCAAGTGAAATATTTGCAACACACAAACCTTTTTTTTTCTGATAAAATAAAAGTATTTTGTCAACCAGTTTCTTTAATACATTCCACAGCAGCTCATTTACTCCGATTCAAATGTGCTTGAGTTAAAAATTCAGCGTTTTAACTGTAAGCATTCATCAGGGCAAAATGTTTTTACACTGAAGATTTTTGACCTTTTCATGACATGTTGAATTGTTCTTCATGTTTGATTTATTTTATCACACACTTCTTGTCTGCCATGGGGGTCTAATACACTACATCTCATATTTTAAAGCCCTTTGAGGAGTATTTGTGATAAAGGGCTATAATAATAAGACTGTAATCATTTCCTTATTTCCGGTGCAGTGAGTGTAGAAAAATCCCTGATATCCAAAACCCCGTGAAATCTTGAGAGCTTACAGTGGAGGATGCTAGCTTTAACAAGAACAAAGCACAGTCCCATTACAAGGTCAAGTAAGACTTGTAGTCCGCCGCACACCCGCAGCATTCCTAATCTCGTTGGACAACACTGTCGAGAGAAGCGCGGGGAGGGGTGAGCGAAGTCGTACACGGTTAACTCAGCACTCTGCTTCCTGTCTCTAGTGTGGCTTGAGTGTTTCCCTCTCTTGCTCTGGCTCTGCAGCCTCTCTGCAACCGTCATCCACGTTTTCTTCAGCCTGTGGGAGATCTTCATCCTCATCAGCCACCCTGACCACCGTCTTCCCTCGGGCGTGGCCTTGCTCCAGCTTCTGAAAGGCCTGAGGCACCTGAGTAAATGGGAACTGGGCCTCCACGACTGGCAGGATCTGTGGTGAAACAGGAGAAAACGTCACGGATGGCAGCGTCCAGTCAAGCCGCAAAACACCGGAGAGACCACATATAAACTGTATGGGTGTATCAGACTTGATTCTTACTGTTTGTTTTAATGGGCTAGAGAAATATGAGTGTGGAATTAGCTGTTCTTAGGTAGTGCAATTAGTGCCAGACAGTCTGGCCAAAGCCAATAGAGAGAGAAAACTCAACCACAGCCACTGACTGCGGTGAGACAGAAAAAATAATAGTGCAGTAGAGTCTTTTGGGCATTGGGGGCACTGTGGAGTACTCGCTATATTCCGTGAAGGTAAATACTATAAAATGGTCACTACATTTGATTCCAAATATTTACAAGTAACGGGACTTTTACTGTCATTGTTACATGGCCCAATATTCATAATTAAGACATAATTATACGCTGAAGTGAAATCAGTTGTAAAATTCTGACACTTGAAGATTTCCATCATCGCTGAAACTGTTTGGTGTGCTGCATAACCAGAGGGGAAAAAAAAAATCTTAAGTAGTTCCAGATTTCATTACCTAAGCACACAGTAATGTGTATCTTCTTAACCATCGTCTGGTCATTTTCACCAGTGCGCAGTAAATAAAATTATTATAATTTAGAGCACTGCTTTCCTGGAAAAGTCCCATGAACCACTGCTCATTTGACTCTGCTTAGCCCATTTTTTTTTTTTTAGCACTCTATGTCGCCTCCTGGAGGTGGCCTCACACATTCTTGTAGGTGGAGTATCTCCCCATGTAGAGTCTGTGCCAGATCTCTGGTCTGGCAGTCAGTTTTATTGTACTTTACTGTGGTTGACAACTGATGCTATGAACTGTCATGATGAAACTGATACATAAAACACGACAAAACACTAGATAAACACAGGGAATTACTTGGAAATGAAGAGCTCGCTTGCAAAAACGTACATCATCGACTGTATTCATTTCTGTGAACCATCTCCAGGTAACATCTATCATAAATATTACTCGTAGGGTAATGTGTATTGGCTTTTGCAACAAAATCCGGACTTTGAATTCAGAGAGTACGTTATGTGAAGGGTTACATACAACAATCAGCTCATTTTTTTCAGGAGTGGCATTTATCTGTTTTTGCAAATTAAGTCATACCATTCTATCCGGTCTGAGGTGTATATTTTGTTGTGGCATTAGGGATTCCTGTAATTTTTTTTTTTTTTTTTAAAACACAAGAGAATGTCCACAAACTACTATTGCCAATGCCAAATCATCTCTGCATTCATAGGCGTGAATGTGAAAAAGTGAGGGAGCGGTTCAGAATGTGATGAGGCTGGACAATCCTGTGCTAGTCCCACAACACGCACAGCCAGGCTTGTTATTCTGGTCAGCATCTCTTGTCATTAACAATGAATGGGGGAGTGCGGTGGCGTCACGCTGGACACCGTCCACACATCTGACTGAGAATAGGAGGCTGAGTGTGTGTGTGTGCATCTGTGTT
Source organism: Myripristis jacobus (assembly GCA_900302555.1). NCBI lineage: Eukaryota > Metazoa > Chordata > Actinopteri > Holocentriformes > Holocentridae > Myripristis > Myripristis jacobus. The sequence goes on along the minus strand of OMLB01063503.1, from coordinate 46,413 downwards.
TGTGCGGGGGCGGTGTGTGGCAGTAGCTTCCCGCCACAGGTCTGAGTGCGCCGCTTGCTGTAAGCCCTGGGACAAAAGAGCAGAGGTCCCCTACGCTTAGCGAATGGCTGCTCAGCACTGTTTCAAAACCCATTCATCGTCTCCTGGCGCCTGACTCATCGCCCAGCGGCCAACCGTCCACACAGCCGACCGACCGACCAACCAGCATAGCGGGAATGCGATGCTCGCTCCTTAATAAAGCTACAAGGGAGCCCGCAATACAGGGGCACGTATGGAATCCGTGGTATGCTCCTGTTCGATTTGCTGTATGATCTCCCTCCCTGTGTGAATTTCTCATATGAATTGTCCAGGCTGTGAAAGATGTTCAAATGAGGGGATTTCCATCATCTCCCCTATTGCAGTTTGGGTGGTGGTAAATGAGAAGCATGGCGTGACATTAAAATAAAAGCAATACCTTTCCTGCATCCACCAGCTTGCTGATCTCATCCAGGGCAGGCCCATCTGGAGCATAAAACCCCCAGCGGTAGAATACTCCGTTTGATATTATATTCTGCCAGGCAAAAAGAAGGGAGACAGCACCAAGAATTAAAACAGGTCCAGACTTCACAGGGTAGCAACAGGGAACACAAAATTTACAGCTCGAGGTTAACTAGGGACATAAAGATACACATCTCGACATACCACAGTTTCCAATTATCCTAACTTTACCTCTTAGGTAAAATATGCCTTCTAGCAAAAGCAGAAAACTAGGGGAAAAGTTAGGAAATAGTATCTCAAAACCGCAGGGGGAAAAAATGGGACAATGTTAATGACACATTCATAATTAGTGGCATTTACTTCATGAAAGAACTAAATGTCCCTAAATGTGTTGAGGTGCATTTGTGCAAAAAGGGGTTCCAGCTCAGCATCAGGAAGATGTCGTTAACTTGTAAATTCAGTGGATATGTTGTCACACACTATGCACAATGCACAAGAAAGAAAAAAGGGGCAGTGACAGATTATTATGAGCTGCAAAAAGCTGCCACATGAGAGATTTTGTAGACGCCCCATCATCACTTGCACAACTTGTGAGAAATTGTTTGATGATGACCAGCGAGAAGAGAAAAAACTGCGGGAGTTGTATTGAGAGTGAAAGCTAACTAAATGCACAATATGGAAATGAAGCACTGATACAAAGTTCCTGACAGAACACTGACCATAAGTTTTTCCAACAACTCGATCTCAGGTTTCATTTCAGAACCAAGGCTTCACTTTAGTTAAGGCCAACAGCTAAAAAAATTGGTATGATGGATGGACTGACTTCAGAGTAAAGTAATGCGGGTAATGAATTCAACCAGCAGAGCAACTCAACATATTAGTCATAATGATTAATCTGATGACACTGATGGGATAATATCTTTTTTTTTTTTTTTTTTTAATATAATCGTTATTGCTTTGGCTGTTCCCCCCCCAAAAAAACATTAAGAAGTTTTGCATTTTGTGGGCAAAAATATATAATGTGAGCAAGGAAAAACTTGCAAATCTGAACTTTTTCAACTTTTTCTTAATCACAAAGACTAACTGCTGAAGTAAACAGCACTCATACAGCTAGTTCCATCAAAATATTCTATTATGTGTGATCACTTTACCTTCCCTCTTAGGCTCGGGTAAAACTACACCTGTTTTCAAATGGGGCAGACTAAAATGGAAGAGGTTCTTTCTAATTGTTCAGCAATGCCACCAGGATAACCAGCAGAGGGCTCTGTGGTGCTGTGGTGTCCCAGATGAACAAGCCCTGCTGCCCAGTCCTGGGTACTAAGGGTGTGACTCATGTGGCTGAGCCACGCCAAACTGACCAGCCGGCTGCTTCCACAGACAATGGGTCCCGGAGGCTTGGTGAGAAACACACAAACACTGGTATTTGCAGGGGGGAGACAGTCGGTTACAATCTGCCCAAATACCAAATACTGCTGGTTCAGCAACAGTCGCATGCACACACACCTCCCGCATCCAGGCACACACACACACACACACAGTCACATACTCTCGGACACACACAGCCAACTCAAATGCTGCCAGCCATGCTGTCAGCGATGCCTGCACAGCCCAGGATAACTTGACTCAATCCCCAGAGCGACTCCACCCTGTTCTCAGCTATTCACCCTCTCAGTACAGCCCAAACCCACTACCCCTATTACACATGCACTCCATAAACACAGCAGCTGGAAGGAGAGGACATACTCCCAAAAACCCTGGGCCTACACACATACACACACACACAGGAACTCACACAATTAACGTTCCTTGTCTGATGGGTTCATTTGACCCTGCACATGCTCAGACTTATTACACCCCGCAGGGCAGATTTCAACTGATCAAGCAAACGTGTGTATGAAGCCAAAATCTGTTATAAAGCCAAGTCAAGTTATTACATGACTTTCCCCTCCCCGTTCCGCTGGCTGAGCATCGATTCATCTCATGTTGAGGGTGATCAACGGCGTAGAAATAAATCTGAGCAAAAGCACCCACTGGCTGGAACAGGTGGACACCCGTTTCAAAGTGTTGTCTTTCCATGTCAGCGAAGCCAAAATGTCCCGTTTCAGGTTTGGTACACCTGTTTTCCCCACCCATGCCTTGGATCCATGACAAGCACCATAAATTCTATATAAATCAAAAACAGGTTTGTAACAGCATGATGATGACTTCCTCCTCTCTCATTGTGTTCGACTGCCAAGTGCCGAGGATGTGCGCTTCAATCCTTGGCTAAAATACAGAGTATAACCTTTCACTTCAGCTGGGTTCAGTTCAGTTCAGCTTGAACTTTGTGCTTGCTCTGCTGCTGTTTACCTGTACGGCCTTGTTGTGCAGGGTGAATCCTGAGCGCACGATGCCATCCAGCAGGCCCATGGAGTCGGTGTTGAGGAGGAAGGGCGTTACCAGCGTGACGTACTTGGCCCCCGACCAGGGTTTCAGCAGGCTGAGGGCCCACTGCTCTGTGTCTCCACCCACGTTGTCAAGAATCACGTCAAACCTGCCAGGCGCAAATACACACTGTCAAACTTATGGAAATGTTGGCAGTGGATGATTTTTTAAATACTAACACACACACATATATACAGTACATACAAATTAGGGGTGTAACAGCTCATTTACTGATGCATCAATTATAAATTCTGACGATTCAGCTGAAGCGATCAACAGAATAAATAACTCTGACTTTGGCCAGAATCGATTTAATCATGATTCTTAAAAAAAAAAAACAAGATCAAACATAATAGCGATGAAACAGAATACCTCAAATTGCAACTTTTTGTCAATTACTTTTGTTTTTTTAATAATGTACAAGTAAATGGCAAATGGACTGCATTTATATAGCCCTGTCCTCTTCCATCAGCCACACAAAGTGTTTCATGTTTGCCTCATATTCACCCCGTCTGCTGTCTGATTTACTCATATCTCAGAAGAAAAAGGAGTCTCATTCATTTAACGGGTATAATAAATATCCATTAAATAAGCACAAAACTTTGGCTTAAAATACTGAATCAAATAGTTGACTCAAACTATGTTTTACAAAATTGAATCGTTTTAAATGGTCTTAAATCTCCAAATAATGAATCCTGATTTGTGAATCAAACTGAATCTCTGTTAAACCACCTCTAACTGACTGACACACACACACACACATACATGCATATAGACATGTATAACGTCACACGAGTTATCTTCTGATCAGTATTTTGCATATTGCTGCAGCCCTAATTCTATGATTATTTTAGGAAAGGGGGGTGGGTGGAAAAACTGCAGAGGGAGATGAACTAGGGTCCACTCAGGCCTTGAGCCCTGGTCTCCATGGAAACTAGGAGCTGAATCAGTCGGGGAAGACACTTACCACGTATGTAAGGGTAATTCTTTTTTTTCTTTTTGGGTGGGGTAGGACGGTGGGTTACACAATTCAAGCAGCACGACAAGAGCACTTTATTAGCACATCCTCTAACACTAATGATACTCAAACTGATTGAATCACACCGGCATCATGTCTAGGTAAGTACATTCTGTTCCCCTTCATTCACTTCTAAAAACAATGCCACGTCACCTATTTCCACATAATGGACATCAGTTTCATCTTCTTGTCAATTCTGGAAATGCACTACGCAGAGAACAATCACATTTTTCACCACGACAACACATACTTCTCCATCATGTCTAGCTGAGCGGCCACGTCTCCCGCCATGTAGTCCACAACCTCATCGGCTCCAAGCCCTCTAACGAGCCCCTCGGCGTTGTGAGAGCAGGTCACAGTTACATGAGCACCCCAGGCCTTCAATAACTGGAGGCACACAGAGGAAGAGAGCTCTAATACACACACCGGCGCAGCGAGGCAGCCTGACGCTCATGCTGAGTTTAAAAGGGTCAAACATAAATGCTTGCATGGCTGGGGGAGTACAACTCTGATTGTCGGCGCTTACCTGAATAGAAAATGTTCCAACACCTCCCGATCCTCCGGTGATCAAAACTCTGGGAGGGAGAAAACCCCAGCAACCAAAGGGTCATTCAATTACTGTGTGACTCCCGTGTGAGAAGCTACGAAAAGCAGTGGGAGTTTCGGCAGGCAAAAGAGGGATTCGCGGGATTGAAGGTCATTAGATTCCAGGGTGTCTGCAAGTTTCATCCAGTTAAACTCCAGAGCCTTTTGAGGCCAATTAAAATGAAATATTAGACCAATTTCACCATTGAAATGAATGTGAACATGAAAAAGTAGTCTCATCAGAGTACAGCTCTGCACGACTGCACTTAACTTCTCACCACAAAAAAAAAAAAAAAAAAACACAAATAATTAATTATGGACTTACAGGCTACATATATAATGTTTTGCAGGGACTTTTGAAAATTTAAGACTTTTGACTTATTTCAAGACCTGAAAACAAAGACCTCAAATCACTGTCTTTGCAATGCAGCGTGTGTTTATGTGAATATGTGATGATACTGTACTACAGTAAGTACAATAACAGGGTGAGGGTGTGGTTTGACTTAAGGATAATGTATTTGGCAGGTCATGGTGCCTGGGACAGGGAGGTGCTTGCCTTTTATTGGAACAGCTGTCCCTGCACAGACCGCCTGCATTGACGAGGGCAGACAGGGCCGTGGCGGCTACATACGGGATGGACGCTGCTTCTGTGTGACTCAACACTTTTGGTTTGTGGGAGACCTGCAAGACACACACACACATGCACAGAAAATGAGCAGTCAGGAATATATATATATATAAAAGAAGTTATCTGCACATAAAAAAAACAACTGATTTTTCATTCCATATAGCTGGAACAAGTGTTTGGTGTAGCAACAATTAAAAATCTCAGTCTAGTGATTAGAGCTGCTGTGAGGCAGCTAGCTAGGAGCTGCCAAGTAAATGAAGCACAGTACAAGCCAAAAACACAGGGCAGTTTGTGTGCCTGCCTAATTGCTGCCACAGAGGCTCACGCAACCAGCCTAACTTAATCCTAATTATTTTGTGCACTGCAGGGTTACATAACAGGCTGCACTTCTTCCAAACTTTTGTTCCACGCATTTTTACAATTCATGTGAGGGCTGTATATTGATTGCTGGCATTTGTTAGAAACCATACTGAAGATGGAAAATGCAATCCCCTTATTTTAAGCTAAGTCAGGTAGTGCTACATCTGACAGCAATTACATAATAAAGAGTCTAATAGCTTGTTAGTCAACTTGCCCAGTGTTGATGGAAATATACTGATGTGATGTGACTCCACTAGTAGCATACCTCATACTCGGTCAGAGTCACAAACTCTGCAAGGCTGCCTTGCTTCCAGGGAGGAACAGCTGCCCACACCTGAAACACAGATCTGACTTTCAAAATGCTCTACAGCGGTGGTGGTGGTGGTGGTGACAATTTCACCGCCTACTCATGCCTCACTCCATTAATCTGCTGTTAGGCTTAGTCAGCTGTTCTATTCAATTAGTCATTTCAAAAGGAAAAAAAAAAAGCTATTTTGTTCGAGTTGCTTCCTGAAGAGATGTAACGTTATTAGTGGCACAACAGTGATGTTTACTAATGTGTACAAGTGCACTGGTCCTCTTTGATCAATATTACATTATGTTATGACCAATTTGCATAACTTTTTTTGCTGGGGTGTGTGATGAGAGAGGCAATTTTCCCTCATAGATCATTTAACAGACATTTGATTGGTTCATAAAGCAACTTAGAAGGTCTAATACTGACGACAGCCCTACTACGCCTTAGCCTGGAGTTAAGGACTGATAAATAGTTTATCAGCAAAATAGAACTAAACAGTATTCTCAGATGATTATGAGTCAAACTACAGCCATGAACTAAAAAAAGAAATCCATTGCATAACCTTTCCTCTGGGAATACCGTGAAGTCAATGACAACGCAAGAGCTCACATCCTCTCTTCAAAATATGTGCGGTGCAATTCCATGGCAAGCAACAGAGCGGACCATTACCTCGTCTCCTGGAGCAAAATGAGTCACCCCTGATCCACAGTCGACCACTACACCAGACACATCGCGGCCCAGGATGAGAGGAAACTCACTGTCACTGTCCATCACAGACATTGGATCTCTCCGTAACTTCAGTAACTTAGCCCCATACCCCCCTGCAATCAAGAAAGAGAGTGAGCCTGGTGAGACAGACGCTTCTGTAAATCATTGATCACCACTTAACACAGAGCAAGATGCCACTGTACATCTTTAAAGTGTGTATGGAAGTATTTCAACTTACCCCTCATAGATATGTCAAGGGGGTTGAGACTAGCAGCGCAGACTTTTATCATCACTTCACTGGCAAAATTGATAGTAGGGGCTGGTATTTCATCTGTGAACCTCAAAACCCCATTAGGACCGTACTGGTCGATAACCCAGGCTGGCATGCAGCTCTGCAGCCTGGAAGAGGAGCTGCACAGCTTCCTCCTGCAGCACACACTGCATCCTGCCCCAGCTAATGTTTTGGTCGAGCCGACTGCCCTCACATAGGACAGGTAGGCTAGCCTAGTTGATGCCATTGCCCTGACAGACCCCATTTGAACAGTCCTTCGTCTGTGTCTACAAAAGAGCGCTTTTAATAGCCAGTTGCATTTAGAGGCACACTTGTCAGCAGCTGGCTAACTGGCTAGCTCCCTAGCTAACGTTAGCATGTCAAGGTTGTAACCATTGAAAGTCATTGGAAAGAAATGAGGAAAATTAGGTTCAGTGATAGTCCGGTAAATAAGCGAAGACTCTTCACCACACGCCAAGTGATTAAACGAGTATGACTGAGCGAACTACGGTTGAATTAAAGAGCAATGTTGCTCACAAAACAGATAGCAAACTCTTTACCGGCTAGGTGGTTACACAAGAAGCTACGTAACCTTTGAACTTAGAGCGTCGGCCAATCAGAGCTCTCTGCCGGCGTCTTCTGACCAATAGCAAGAAACAACAAAAACCATGGACTCCGCGTGGTAGCATAACAATAATACTGATAATAGAAAAATAATAATAACAATTCTGATAATAGTATAATAATAATCCTGCTAATAGTATAGTAATAATAATAATAATGCTGATAATAATAATAATAATAATAATAATAATAACAATAACAATAATAATAATAATAATAATAATAATAATAATAATAATAATAATAATAATTTCCTGGTGCTCACCCTGGGTTTGCTGCCTCCTATGGCTCCGGGCCGGATGGATCCAGTCTCCTGGTAGCGGCAAAGGATTTTGGAC
>OMLB01063502.1:68230-80242 GCA_900302555.1 Myripristis jacobus | reverse complement strand
CAGAGTTCTCTCCATGTCGGGGGTTGCAGTCGTGGGTGTACAGCGTGAACAGGAGGGGGCTGAGCACACAGCCCTGGGGTGCTCCGGTGTTGAGCACTAGAGTGGAGGAGGAGAGACTGCCAATCCGAACTGACTGGGGTCTGTTTGTGAGGAAGTCCAGTATCCAGTTGCAGAGAGTGGTACTGATGCCCAGAGTGTTCAGTTTTCCAATCAGCTTCATGGGGGAGGTTGTGTTGACAGCTGAGCTGAAATCAACAAACAGCATTCTGATGTAGGTGCTGCTTTTCTCAAGGTGAGTGAAGACTGAGTGGAGAGCAGTGGAGATGGCATCCTCTGTGGATCTGTTGGTTCTGAATGCAAACTGCTGAGGGTCCAGACTGGCAGGGATGCTGCTCTTTATGTGCTGGAGAACCAGTTTCTCAAAGCACTTCATCAGGATGGGGGTGAGTGCCACAGGGCGGTAGTCATTTAGATCAGACACTGCAGACTTTTTAGGCACAGGGATGATGGTGGCTGTCTTCACTCAAGGCTTTGTTCAGACTGCAGGCAAAACTGATTTGTTTCTCAAAGCTGATCTTCCATCTGAATGTCCACACTGCTATTTCAAAGTGATCAGGTTGGATTTGTGTACCCAGCCATCATCGGGCTATCTGGACTGGTCACTGCACTGGGTGTGTCTATATGCAGTGACTTGGCATGTTTTTTCAAATGTGAAAGCAGAAAAGAGTAGGGGCATATACATGCATCATCTCTGGCTTCACGGCAGTTATTTATCAAGACACAGAGGAGAAGTCCTCTGTCGCAGCAGACAAGACCCGTGATAGAGCAGACTGATGTATGCAGCTACGTTTTGCCTGCAGCAATGGCCAGCTTTTCATTTTTTTCACTTCTGGCTCTCCAGACGTGACCATCATGTGTCAAGTTGCAAGTGATGTTAACGACGGTTGGAAAACCTTTTTTGAGTGATTTCAGTGGTCAGACTGAGGCGCATTTGCGGAAATCTGATTTGAATCACATTGCAGATTGGAAAAAAAATCAGTTTCCATGTGCTTTTTACTTTTTCTTTTGTTTTCTGTTCTGTCCTTACTTCAAAAAAATCAATCTGACTTCAATCTGGACATGTCAAAAATCAGTTTGGGCTTGGCAGTCTGAACAAAGCCTTGGAGGATACAGTAATAGCGTTTAAGCATCAGGCTCATCAGGATTGATTGGAGTAGGAAAAAAAAATATTCATATCATAATTAGATAATGAAAGAGAAGCTTCAATTCACCAATTGCCATTTGTCAGACATTCACATCATAATACAAAAATATATACGTTCAACTGACAGTGGAGACTGGCAGTGAGATTGTACTTAATAAATTCAATAATATTTTACATGTGATTCACTATTATAGGCATGTTATTGTGTTGAAAAAGTGGAAGAAAACAGAAAACAGTTAGAATATTATTTCCCTCCTTAGGTCCGAGGTGATTGCTTGACCTCTGGTTCAAACTTAATTTGTCTAAACTCCCAGTTTGCAAGCACAGATGTTCTTCAGGGTCAGCCTCTACAGGCTTCTGCCTCTCCTTCCCCTCCCTCCCTTCTGCTCCCTTAATTCTTCCATCCCTTTATTACATTTTCTCGCAAAAAGATTCACCCCTCTCTGTCTGTACTTTATTTTTCATCTCACCCCTTTTTCTTTTCTTTACTTTAAATATATATATTACCTCTCCTTGCCGTCCTTGTTCCTATTCTCTCTATTTTTACTCTGCACTCTATTATTCTCTGTTTCTACTCATCCCTTGCTTGGCTAATGTGCCCTCTCCACTCCAATACACACTCAGGCACTTCAGTGCTCACACACGCACACACACACACACACACACACACACATGCTCGCACACAGACCACTCAGTTCCGCCAGCTTGTCAGAGTGTGACTGATTGATTACTACCCAGAAGGCTTGGCTTTGTTGATGTCAGAAACAGGACAGGTACCCCAGACCACAGGGGGCACTGAGAAGATTGATGTCTCTTTCTTTCTCTCCTCCCCCCTTTATCCTCTCTCTCCCTTTCTCTCTCTCCATCTCTTTTTCCTCCACTCTCGTTTTTCCTCCTAAGTCACTCAGCCTCTGCACACATGCACCCATTGACCTCACTGATCATTGTAAACGCTTTTATAACATTGTTAGCTAAGAAAAATCTTTTTTTTCTCCCCGCAGTAATGCATTTAAGGATGGATAATAGAGTGGCAACAACGCTGACACAGAAAAATTAGTGTATTTAGTCCCAGCTGCACAATCAAAATTGTGCACCTCTTTTTTTCCCCCCCTTCAAACATGTTTCTGGTAAACCCAAGATATTTCTCACCAGTATCTAGGATGTATTTCCTCTGTACACATAATAAATTACTGTCACCTTTTTTGCATTTAGATTACTGGAGATGTAATCTGTTCCCTCCTTCAGCTTGTAAGCAGCAGGTGCGTTTTCAGTGTACTGTTGGGGGTAACCTCGCAGTATCAGTCATCTCTAATCAAACAGTCATCTCAATATCCAAACGCTTGGGCTAAATGACTAAATGTGGGCACTAAGGGGAGGAAGGCTCATAGCATCTCTGAAAAGCAGCATCTCCTTTTTTTCCCCTCTGCTTGTATATCTGCCTCTCTATCTCTCTCCCTCTTTCTCCACTCTCTCTCTCTGGTTCAGCTCTGCAGGAGACATTAATGATCTGATGTGGGATCTGCCCTTTACTACCCTAACCAGCTGTAACACAGCATTTGCAATAATAATAGCTGATGTGGGACCAGACATTATTCAACCCCAAGCCCCCAAGGTGTTACTTGGCACCTGGAAATTTAATGATCTGACCAGGGATCTGACCCCACAACACCTTGACCAGTTGTCTGTTCTAATTCTGTGTCTCATACCACCTACAGTATACAAGCCACCTTCCACGCTGCTGCTGGCAGATACACAGGCACAATTTGAAGCAATTGAAACAGGCTCTTTTGACTTCAGCTTGGATGATGATCGAAACAAATGTGATAAATGTAGCACATAAATTCTAGATTGGTTCTATTGGGATTGTAAAATACAATATTTTGCATTTGAGGGAAGTGTTGAGTCGTTACCTCTGCTGCTACGATTAGTGTTACGATGCAGTGTTGACTATTAAGACACTAATATTAATTATAAGTATGGCCGGAAGCAACCATTAGCGGAGTCCAAGCCTATAGGACAAATTATTTGACAGTGGGAATGTAAGCTTGATTCATGGACAAGTTTGACATTGCAAGGACAAAACATTTCAATCCTGCAGCTGCCTCTCACAGCAGCATGACCAAATGTGGCCTGATGCATGTTTTAGCCCCTTGCAAACAGGTTGGCCTCTATGAAATGTGACTGGCCTAGCATTAAAGGAATACTTCACATTGACTTAGCCCAGTTCATTGTTGTTTGGTTCATGTTCCCAATTTAGTTATTTATCATGTAGTCTTTGTGTTGTGTTATTAAGTTTAAGGATGGTTTTACATTATTTTTGCACCATGACTGTTATTGTCTGTTTCTTTTGGTGTACCTTTTACTCATTGTTACCTTCCTGTTTCATGCTATTTCATGCTATTTCATGCTATTTCAAGCGAAGCAGTGTCATCCTTCACAAGAAGACCCAGATTGCTGCAGTATCATTTACCCACCCCAAGTTGTTGAATGTTTAACAAAAAAAGTCTTAAAAAAACTGTAGATAATACTGTATTAGAATGGCAGTAGACAGTGAAAAAGTTTCAAATTCTCAAACTCTTCACGCTGTCAAACCAATACCAGCTAAATAAAGTACTTCTCAGAAAATGTCTCATGCATGTTCACCTGTGGGCGCTCCAGTTTCCTCCCACAGGCCCACAAGACATGCAGGTCAAGTGAAATGGAGCCTCTAAATTTCCCATAGGTGTGAATGTGCGTGTGAGTGTGTTTGTGTGTCTGTGTGTTAGCCCTGTGATGGACTGGCAACCTGTCCAGGGTGTTTCCCTGCCTGCTGCCTGATGTATGCTGTGATAGGCTCCAGCCCCCTGTGACCCTGATTAGGATTAAGGGAATATAGAAAATTGATTGTGGGTGGATGGATGTTCACCTGTGCATGACTGGCCTGCAAGTTTACCTGACTGAAGACCCCCAGCTTGTTCAGTGGCCACGTGACCCTGTTGTGATAGTCTAGGATGTCTATATGTTGCAAATCTATATATCACTGTTAACTGGTGTTATTTTACCTCTGTTCTGTTCTCAAATGACTGGGACTGTCAGCAGCATTTTCTTTTGAGGCTGTCACTTACATACATATCTATAGCTATATCTATATCTAGAATACAACACCATAGCTTCACAGCTTCCTGTTCTCCAAGTAAATCTACCTTTATAATCATTGACCAGATATTAATTACCACCTTTGGGTTTCACCTGTTCCACCTTTTATTTTGTAGTGAATTGAAAAACTGAACATACACACATAACAGCAGCTGTAAACACAATTTTCAGCAAGTCAGAAATCTTTGGGTGATACCCTCACTTCTTTTGCTACTATTTATAGTAGCAGAAAGCAAGGAACCTGGGGAAAAAATAATTTTAATAAGTCACTGAAACAACGAGAAGTTACTTGTTGTGCTTCCATCTGGATGGTCAGTGTAAGTTTTGTTGCCTGAGTTGTGATGAGATTAGAAACCTATTCACCAGATTTGCTTGCTCTCGACCTTTGATCTCTTAGGTACAGATCACGTTAGGGCAGAAGAGGCACTACAGCACTAAATTTGGAATTTAATTAAATTTCTATGTCTTTATTAACTGCTGTAAATGTGAAATATATGTATAAGTACAGAACGGAGCAAGTTTTCTGAAAATATGGCAAAGTGAAATCTATTACTCATTTGAAACATCAAATTCACTGTATCTGCCATGCTGTGGATATGTGTAATGTGTGCCTTATGCACATAAATGCATTAATAGGTCAATTGTTATGGAGAATTTTATGGGGAAAAAATGACTGGAGGGGGTTATCTTTCTGTAGCCATAACTTTCCATTTCCCTCTCTCACCTGTATCTTCTCTCCTCTTATATCCCAGCTCTTTCACATTTGCATTTTCCACTCTTTCAATGCTTCATCCTCAAGACACACTTGACTACAGAAATATCTGTAATGACAAGTCATTCAGTCTCATATTCAGTCTAAAGATTATTGTAAGTTTTTAAACGTGAAAAAAATGTTCCCATAGGATGAGACAATCCCATCGATTTCTGATGTTGATCAACTCGTTTGTAGAATTTTCTTGAATGCATTTTCTTGATACGATTGTGCTGCTCTGCCTTATTCTGCCTTCTTCTCAACATGAAAAAGGGAAAAAAACTTAAATAAGTTAAACTACACTAGAAACAAATGAGATTATCTTACCACTCTGGCAGATTTTGTCACTTGTTTCAAGAAAAACAACAACAAGATTTTAACACTGAATATGTGACTAAACGATTGTTAAAACTGAAATTTGTTTTACAGTATGTACTCGTCTACTTCCTCTCACTCACACACTCACTCTCTCTATATATATAAGCACACTGGAGTACACTACAGTATACTTTTACTGCATTTTATTGCCGTGCTGAATTTGTAATGTGCAGAGTCAGTAAAGTATTCAGACAAGCTGAGCATGATAAATTGGACCACAAATGTATAGAACTGGAAAATATTTCACAACTTTTGGAGCTTTTTTTCTTAAACAATAAAGTTGCCTGGGCTAGAAGAAGTGTAAGGCATTAGGGAAACTTGTAAGACAGAAAGAAAGAAAGTCAAATGGAACAGAATGAATATCATTCATACATTGGTTTTCTCTTTTGTAAGGTGACCACAATGGTTGCAAAAAAATGTGTTTTATTCCTGTAATTTCATACATTTTGATTCATTTTTTCTTTATCCCTTTAGAACATTTAGAGAATGGCTACCCTACATCTCTTTCTGTCCTTTTCCATTTCTTCCTCTCTTTCTCTGACTCTCTCTCCTCCTTTCCACACCCCTTGTTTATGCATATTTGCCCAAATGTATTCTCACCTCTGTCCAGTCTTCTCTTGCATATTCAGCTATGCAGCCAAATAAGATTGTAACTTCAAATTGCCTCTTCCATCATGGCCAGTGGTTCTGCAGGGGAGTGTGCCTGAATGCCCCACGGACCCCCTGCAGAGCTCAGCTCAGTGTGGAGTAAATCCCCAGGCTTGTCTCCCTGAGATAGATTACACTACACACAAACTCTGTTTCTCTCTCTCTTTCACACCCACACCCACACTCACACACACACACACACACACACACACACACACACACACACACACACACACACACACACACACAGGTCCACATCTTCCCATGGCTTTGGACTGCACGCTGTGCTCTGTTCCATATTCCTTGAACAACCTTGAAGATTCCCTTCATACAGTTTGATAAGCTAATTTACTTTTGACTTATTACATAAATTAGCAGTCTATGCAGCTACACAGATACCATGTTTTGGCTCGAACATCCGTCAAAAAAGACCTGGAGAATGCTTTGCAGTCATGTAGAGTGCCTTAATGTCCGGGGATGTTCAGGTCCAGAGGCTAAAATTTTCATTTGGGTTGTGGGCTGACAGAAGAAGTCCTGGTGTGAGTTGTTGAGAACCAGGAACAAGAATCAAATTGCTCTCAGAGGGCTGATGGAGACATGTGTTAAGGAAAAACTCAGGACATAAAAATGTCAGTTTGACAGGTTATTCATTCTGCAGATTGGGAGCCAGAAACTCAAAATTTTAAGAGAATACACAGTTTTATTGTGCCAAATATTCATGAGCATATGCTGAATTTAATGTTGCTACTGGTCAGAGGTTACCTGCACACTGAAGAAACCAATAATGATTGCACTTTAAGAAAAAATGTGAAACACGAAATAAACGAAATATTCAAAGTTAGTCAGTTGGTGTTATGAAGGAACCAAAATCACCTGTTAATCCTGTCTGTTGGCTCTCATGCACAGTGATGTACTGTGGTGTTTGTTACTATGAAACCGTAATATGCACATGACTACACGGTGGTGACACATAGAAGAGGATTTTAATCTACTCAAGGCTCATTAGATATAAATATGTCAATGATTAAAGCATATATACTGGTGTAAGACATAATTAATATGTAGCAGTTGATAGTGTGTATATTTCCAGCTCATCAGTGGAGAGCAGTTTCATTTCCACACCTCTAAGACTATAATGTACCACATGCATGATTAAAATGCTTTTTCAAACAAGTCAAACACTGTATGCATAGCATCACTTGTCATGAAAAATGTGGGTCTAAATAATCTTTACTTTTTCCCCAGAATGAAAATAAGGAAAATAAGGAAAGAAGGTGAGAAGGGTGGAGGAATGTGGCTCCTAGGGTGGCAGAAATTGGCAGTCAGCTATTCATTAAGTGCTATGAAGGTATGTATACTAAAGCCTGATAGTGCTCTGCTGAAATGAGATGCTGCTTGAGCAGTACGGGTATCACCAGAGGGCTGTGGAGAGATCCTGGCAGTGTCATATGGCCTGATTACCTAAAATGTCACCCATCTGAATGTGTGCCTCCAGGAGCATTAAGGAGTGAGAGCTAGACTTAAGGTAAAATATCACTCCAAACCTGCCTTTATTCAAAAGAAAAGTTTGGAGAGTCTTTTATGCCTTTCAGCTGTACTGTATTGCAAAAGAAAACCCGAATCTGTCCTCAAGCCAGTATAAGGCTATGAGTGGAAGACAATGTAAAGACTTGTTTGATTTACTAAAATTAACATCTATTTAATAAAAAAATGATACACAGGAATGACAAGGACTTAAGCTCAGGAGTTTTTTTGACTGGGGCTGAAGGACACGTTTTTTTGATCTAGATGAAATCAGTGTGTTGATACTTTTCTCCACTTTTTGTCACTAAAACAAAAGTCTTGAATCTTTCCATTTCCTGAACATTTCCATATGCAAGGCAAATTCCCCCTCAGGAGGTTAAGGTGGATGGCTAATGACTTATTTGCATCTAGTTTCAGACATACCTGCACAAATTCACATTAGTGTTGGATCCAGCAGCTTGGCATAAACATGGAATGAATAAATCCCCAAACACAGTACTAAAAAAAATGAAAAGAAAACAACATGAATAATGACTTTTTCACCTTGTTATATGACTCATCTTTTCATTTTTATACCAAAATCCATTTCTTTCACTCTGTAAAAACTGCTTATTTTTGAAGGCGTTACTGACAGGCTTTCATAACTTACTTTCAACTGATAACCATCAAAGAGTTTTGCGCATTATCCTCTCTCTACCCCTCCCATCCCCTCACTGGTGTGGTGATCGCACATGTGAGCAAAAGGCCAGTGTCGTGAAAATGGATGAATCACCATGCAAAAAAAATTTAAAGGTAAATGTAACAAACGTGATTTGATTATTTATGGCCTTTTATTCAATGAGGACGAACCGATGGAAGTGTAGAGGTCTCACAGTCATGTGGTGTAGGTGACGTAACTCAGTGTTGTCTGCTGACTGGCTGGACAAGCAACTGCACTTTCACTAAGAATAACACATGAGGATTTAGCAGTCCAGTGTTTCTGTGTTAGATGAGGTCAAATAGTTTAATGAAGACTAGACAAACAATGAAATGTTGTCAGTCTGATCTGTAACAGCTGCCAAGACGTCTGTTTGGTTCACCCACTGATCTGCTGGTCACTGCCCTGCCCACACTTTGTACAGTGATACGCTGCTCGCCTGTCAACAAAAGCATCAACAGGAGGATCATGAAATAACTCAACCTGTTTGCTATATTCAGTAGTACTTACTAGAATTTCCCATTTGGACAAAGTCTGGTAGCCCTTACAGCCAAGGCCAAACCTGTTTTCTAGGAGACTAGAATATCCAAACAGAGTTTCACGCTGAGACTACAAGGCTCGTTGTTCTGTTAGCCCACCTTGTAACAAGTGTGCAAGCAGACAGACCCAAGTGCAGAGAAGAGGCAGGTGTAAAAGGCAGGTGTAAAATCAAACAGTTTTTACATAGGCAAATCTCAAAGTCCAAAATCCAGTTCAGGTGAAAGCCACCAAAATCCAACAACCAGGCAACAGTACAGGAGGAGATAATAAAGATCAAAAAGCACTTGATAGACTGGGATCAGAGACCGGGAGAGACGTACAGGTTCAGGTAACTGCTGCGACATCACACAGGTGAAACACTGGGATGAACAGGCAAATGTCATAGAGAATATACAGGTATATACACAGGGGATATGACACACTGCAAACAAAGACATACACACATGTTGTACTCATCATTGCCTTCGAACAAAAGCAATCTTTGTTGGATATTTCTCATATCAAAATACTACCTTAACCAAAACAGCCTTGCAATGTTTCTTTTCAGTGTACAGAGACGGAGAATCAGCCCAGCCGTTGCTGACACCATTATGTAAAGTGTCGGTAGGTCAGTGACGGGCAGAGTGGCAGGTGAACCAAACAGACCAAAGGACTGCCACAGATCATTTAGTATGTCAAACAGCTGCCCACATCTGTGGCATGGCAAAAGCAAATTTTAGAAAATAAAACATGAATCAGTCTGACCACAGCTACCACTGTAATGCTGTCAAAGTTTGACTGGCAGAACGGTGGCCACAGCAGAGATCATGTGACTTGACGTGTCAGCTGAAAAACCCCTACAGGAGGTCATTTGGACCTGTAATGTGCTTGTTGTCATATCCGGCTAAGCAGAAAGTGGTGCTCAGTGTCTCAGAAGCAAGATTGAGCCATGTCACTGGTGCATGTTGATAGGTGGTCAGAGCTTGGATTATAACAGTGGACGGTGGCCAAGGTAGAGTTTGAGTTGGGTGTTTGGGGAGTTGATATGTAGGCTATGCAAGCACCAGCACAATTGTAATGTAGGAAAATCTTTTCCAAGTGTTTTGTGAGTCTTTATAATGGCACCCTGATGCCTGATAGAGCATGGCGTACCACGAGTGGCCTGGGTTCGATTCCAAGATGAGCCCTTTGCTGCATGTTGTGTGCTCTCTCTCCTGCCTTTCCTGTCTCTCTCTCCTGTCACCATCAAATAAAGCAGAAGTGCTCTAAAAAAAGAACAGGAGCGAATGTGAAAAGCATTATGCGAAGTCCAAAACTTCTTGGAATTTATCTGTTTTGTTTTTGAACAGGACAGCTGCCACTGGTTGTTGAGCTAGCCAGGACCCTGTTATTGCTTGAGGCCTCAAACAGTGTGACACACACAGAAAGTCAGAGGACAGCAAGCTGCGAGCTGCAACTCTGCAACTAAGGGGTGTGAGGAGTGATGAATTCTGCAAGGGAACTCCCAGTCAGCTATAGCAGTTTAGTGCTACCTATATGCACACACATGCACACACACACATTCTTTACCCCAACATAATGTGTTAAAGGAACTCCAATCAGCTGCAGCTAAGCGAGGGCCAGAATAGGAGACGAGACAATCTTGTCTTGAAGGGTTGGCAATGAATTCTGACACCATATTGCACTGCTTGGGCAATTTAAATGCCTTTTCAAACCATATTGTGAATGACATCTCCTACTCAGAATAACATATTGTAAGAGAAGTGCCAAGCTCCATCCAACCATATGTGAAACACCAGAGGGGGACAAGGCTGCAGGTGCCGTCCCAGGGGAGTGCAGAAGAACTGTGAGGCATTTTCCCTCTACAGCATACTGTGTCAAAGATATGAAAATCCGGTAACACTTTACAATAAGAGTACAACAATTAACATTAGTTAACGTTAGTTAATGCCGTAGTGGTTAATTAACTGTTAGTTGATGATTATTATGGCATTTACTAATGTTAATAATATCTACAATAACCCTTAAATAACATATAAATTAATACCTTAGCATGAACAGCATTAGTAAATGATTCTTAGACACATTAGTTAACGGTTAGTTAACTGTTCCTTAATGTTTATTATGACATTGACTAACGTTAATTATTGTACTCTTATTCTAAAGTGTTACTGAAAATCTTATTTTAACTTAGTGTCAGAGTAATTTATTATATCAAAATATTACGTGATTCACAGTCATTTAGCCATTGGTACATCCCTTAGGGAAGAAGGTGCTGTTTTCTTTGGCCATATTCACATATGTTTTTTCCTCAGTTGTCATCATCTTTTCTGGGTTAAGAAAGGGCTGCCATGGGCATTTTTAGGTCTATGTATTAGAAACGGTCAATGACAATGTGTATTTATTTTTATTTATTTAAAAAAAAATCTTTGTGGGGGATTTCTGCTTTTATTCAACAGTAGAGATAGATGGGATAGACAGGGGCTTCAGAGGGGATGACATGCAGCACAACAGAGCTGCAACTAATAATTATTTTCATTATCAGTTAATTCATTGATTATTTCTTTGATTAATCGATTAGTTGCTTGGTCCATAAAATGTCAGAAAATTGTGAAAAATGTTTATCACTATTTCCCACAGCCCAAGGTCTTGTTTCGTCCCAACCAACAACCCAAAGATATTTAGTGTGCTGTCATAGAGAACTAAAGAAACCACAAAATATTCACATTTGAGAAGGTGGAATCACAGAATTTGGAAATTTTCCTCTTAAAAATGACTCAAAATGATTAATCAGTAATCAAAATAGCTGACAATTGATTTAACAGTTGGCAACTAATCAATTATTTGAAAAACTGTTGCTGTTGATATGAGGCACGTGCTCTACCAAGTGAGGTGGCGGGGCTCCCCGGCCCGTGACACTGTTGACACACCGTAGCCACAAGAAAGCTCTCTAGTTGATCTTCTCATCATGATTGGTCAGGCGATGAAAAAGTGGTTGATGTCACTGGCAGTTTTTCAGCAGGTTCAACTTAAACCACCTGAAACAAAAAACAGATTTTTGATATTTATTTTATTTTATTTTAATTTTTTTTTTCACAGTGTCCGCATTCTGAGTATTTAATGACCCCATATAAATACATGTGGTGACAGCGAAGA
>OMLB01063502.1:55800-68210 GCA_900302555.1 Myripristis jacobus | reverse complement strand
AAAAAAAAAAAGCCGTAGCCGTGTTCACATACAATGCTTTAGAGCTGTCTGATATGTCTGATCTGTGGAAGATTACCCATGTCGTGCCACTTATTTGTTCTGTACCTATAATGTTGGCTAGTTACAGATACAACTAGTCAGCCAAAAGGTAGTGGATTCATTCTGACTTCCTCTTTTCCTCTAATGATCCAGTTATAACAGTAAAGTGTGATCTCCTGCTCACCTCCCTGTCAGCTAGCAGTATTTCCCATGTAAACAAACTTTTTTGCACTATGTGCATATGACACTTCAAAAAGCACCTAGAGTAAACTGTTACTCTTTTTAGCATATTGTAAGCAATCCGATGCGTCAAACGACCATATGTGAATGACCAGAGGGACAAAACGCAGGAGAAGACTCAAGGTGTCATCCCACAGGGCTGATGAAGAAGTATGCAAAAACTCTGGGTAGGAAAACAACATATTGCTTCATGTTTTAATTGGAGCAAGTTAATGGTCCATGAAGACTTGTGTACTAGTCACTAAGACAAGCTGTTCTGATCAAGAAGTGTGTGTGTGTGTGTGTGTGTGTGTGTGTGCGCCTTCAGATAAAAAGCTAGGTTTTCACTGTCTCTTTATTTGGCCAAGTGCCTGTTTCGCATCACGCCTCCAGGGGAGAGCATTATTAGGCTGTTCCCTTCTCAAACTTTTTTCTTTGCTCAGATGTCTTAGAAACTTAATGAGAAAACTTTTTCAGAAGTAGCTTGTGTATCTATGTAATTGCATGTCTTGTACTGGTAAAACAACCGAACCATAATCACACCACTTGTACAGCACAATGTAAATTTTCAAGATAGATAAGGGGTGAGAGAGAGAGAGAGAGAGAGAGAGAGAGAGAGAGAGAGAGAGGAAGTGGCTTTAAGCTGTCTCTATTTTGGGGGGAAATTGAGGGCAAAGCATGATAGTCAGGAGAGTGTGTGTGTGGTAAATATGCTTGCTTTAATTGGTATGTGTTGCTGGTGTGTTTATGTGTGGGGAAAAAGTGGAGAAATGGAGAGCGAGAGTTGGTATGAGCTGAATACAGTATGTCTTTCATCTTTATCAGCTGTCAACACAGTTAATAGGGCAGTAGACAGATTTCTAAACACACACACACACACACACACACACACACACACACACACACACACACACACAGCCATGAGCGGGAAATGAGGCAATTCTATTAGGATGACATACATCATCCCTTGACAGAGAGGTTCATTTTACACCTCAGTCAATACACTGTTGAATTATTATAAAGTTTCTCTGCTGTGTTTCCTCCGAATTAAATGTTGATGCAATTGACATTTTATCATAGTTATAGGAGACTGTACTATCCTATCATTGCTGTCAGATGTCAAATGAAAGCCTGAAATTTCTGAAAGGATTTTTCTTAGAAACTGCAATCTTGCTCCCCCCAGTCAGTTCCTGGCTATTTTTGAACTAAGGGATTTATTTAAGGGGTTTTATAGCTGCTGGGGTCATGAAAGTTACGTAACACATAAATGATAATGTAAATCTTCAGCTGAGTTACTGCGTTTTTTTTTTTTTTATGACAGCAGAGTGACTGCAGCGCTATGAAGATAATGAAGCTGAAGAGGACAATGATGGTCATGATGATGGTGATTGTGGAAGTGATGATGGCTGAGGTGATGATGGAGATGGTCAGGATTGGATCGTTATTACCTCTCCTTAAAGCAAGAGCATTTTGCTTTGCTTCCCTGACGATTTCTTAGTATTTTAAGACAGTTTTTAATTTCAGGGAGTCTGTATAGTGTTGCATTATTCAGAGACAGAAAGTGAAAAAAGCCGGGCGAGAGAGAAGGAGAATAAGAGGAGGAATGAATGAGGTAAAAGGAGGAGAAAAGACGGCACAAGGTGAATAAAAGATATGAAGAGGGGAGGTGCAGGATGTAAAGAGAGAAAGGAACAGTACAAAGCGTCAGACAGAGAGAGGAAAACCAGGATTTAGCTGTCTGTATTCTCCTTTTTTTGAGCGGGGGGGGGTATTTAAGGGAGAGCATGAGAGTCAAGAAAGTGTGAAAAATAAGAAGTGAAGAAAGAGAGGAGAGTCACAAAGAGATAAAGCAAACGACAGAAAGGACGCAGAGCGAAAGAGAGGTCTGAAGTTTGTATTTAATCCTCCTGCTGTTTGTGTCTGCAGCTCTCACCGGAGCACTAAAGCTTCCAGGGAAAGACATCTTTATTACGCTGTATCCCCCACACCACATTTAACCTGCTTGGCATATCCTCTTCTCTTCTCTTCTCTTCTCTTCTCTTCTCTTCTCTTCTCTTCTCTTCTCTTCTCTTCTCTTCTCTTCTCTTCTCTTCTCTCTTCTTCTCTCTTTTACTTTCTGACCATTTTTTTGGTCTTTTTTGTGTCCTCCTCTCGCTTCCTCTCGCAGCAGTCCTTAACACTCTTTTCACAAGGCTTTTCATTGTAACAATAGATTTGAAATAGGCAGTGTTACAGGCCCACTTACTTTGATCTATTCAATTCAAGCAAAGCATTTATGCTACTTACTCTACACCCACGCTCACCAGGGCATCCTCCTTTTTCCACAACCCTGGTGTGAGCCAAGTATGGCATGAGCACATCTTATCCCTTTGTGTGCATGTGCATCTCTTTCTCATGCACAGCAGCTTGGGGTCTAAGCACAGCTGCATCCTTGTGAGTGTCTTTGTGTTCATATACATATGTAGAGTACATGCATTTATGAGTGAAACTGCATTATAGGCTGCTTAAGAGCCTCAGTGCTAAGCGGCTGTGCAGAGACAGTAAATGCCAGCGTTTATGTGGTGCTCAGGGATCTGTCTTTATCAGCATGTTGTGTGGTATACGGGAAACTTTAAGTGTGTGCGGCTGAGTGATCGCTCTTTATTTGAAGGTGAATTGGGCTATAGCTGGTAAAGTAGCGCTATTTGTCCTCACTGGTCAATGTCAGCCAATGGCTCTTTATACTCGGATCAGTGGTTTTTAACAGGTGGGCTGAGGCTTACTAATATAATGTGGAGTGGACTCAAGTGTGCTCCAAAAAGGACAAAAAATTACTTCTTTTCATTTGAATCAGCTTAAGTGATCACAGTTCAGTGCAAGCTTGGCCTCACTGAGAATGTCTCTATACTTGGTGCCTCTTGTTAAACAATTATAAAGGCTTTCATCCACCGTTTTCCCAGCAGTCACATTACTTTAGCTTAATGGGAGATTTTTCTGTGATTTAAATGTCGTGTGATGGCAGAAACTCTGCCAATCCTTGATGTAACGGGCAGTTCTAGTCCTTTCCAGGATTTTTTTTTCTTTTTCTTACTATTTTGCAGCAAACACTGTCTATGTATAGTTATTCTCAGTAGAGGGCTAATTTTAAACTGTAAATTAATTCTAGCTTTTATTTAAATTGACTTCACAGTCTACAGGTGGAATCATCATGTTGGCTTGTTGGCTTGAATGGACTGAGATTAGCAGAAGGGGGGCCCTGACATCACCATGCAGAGGGTTAGCTACGTATTCAAAGATTCAGTTTAGAGAGCACAAGATGAAAGTTGCTCATATAGTGAACCAGAAACTTTGATACAGTTTGAAACCCCAAGAAACTTCATATGTAGGTGATATCTCCAGGTAGGAAGTCACAATACAGTATATTTTCAGTCAGGTAGGAAACAGATGAAGCAACCTGTTAATGTTTTGGCTGATTTTGAAGGAAGCACACAGTGGCCCTTCAAGTGGACTAGGACAGAAGTTGGATGGTCAGTTAATTAACTGTCTGCACTCTAGCTTTAGGTAGAGTGTAAAATTAGCATACGCTAAGAAATTGAGCTGCATTCACATGACATGACCTTGGAAGGCTGTCGCAAACACTTTATTTCTCTGCCACAGTCAAAGACACCTTACTCTGAAGGTATCTTCTCTGAAGGAAAAAGGATCTTGCTTGTGAATGAAAGAGACATTTTTTTGCTTGCTGTGTTCACATGGAAAAAGGGGAAACAAAATGTCTCTGCTCTTGTAGTGTTCCTGAATGTGCACATTATCACTGAGCAGTGAGCAGAAGCACTTTAAAAAAAATAAAGTAAAAGTTTACAGCCTGGTATAATGTTCTGTTGCAGCTCTGCAAAACACAGTTGACTTGTTGTTTGCTGTGATGGATTTTTTTACCAACCGAATTGCAATTTGGAATTGAATGGAAGAAAATGAGCCTGAGAGGCGCTGCAAAACTGATTTTTTAGCAAATCTTATTGTGGCTCAGGCACAAAAAAGCAGTCAGAATTATCATCAAAGGAGTGGCAAATGTAAAAAAGGAGCAAAAAACTCCATTCAAGCCGGGTTGTCCTTTCAATTATGCATCACTACTATTCGCTGCTACAGATACAGTAAATGAATCAAACTATGGGATTCAGTTGCTGTTCTACTGAATGTCACAACAGTGTCACAACTTAATAAGAATTTGATTTGGCAACTTTAAGACACAGTGTTGCAAATCATTCCAGCAGGTGACTGGGTAGGTGGTGAACAGTTATAAGTAACTGGTTTAGACATTATAATGTAAACTTTTCTGTATTATGAAGTTAGTGATAGTTACTGAGGGCTTTCCGTTCCCCACAGCATTCATACAGTATGAACAGGGCTGTTGGAGTGATATGAACTGCAGAAGCTGTGCTGTACATTTTATACAATGATTGACACCATTTTTGCATCGCACAGACACATTCACACACACACACACACACACACACACACACACACACACACACACACACACACACACACACACACACACACAGAAAAAGAGCAAACAGAGAGAGGAGAGAGAGAGGCAGAGATAGAGAGAGATGCCTACTGTACTGTACATAAAATATTAAAATGTTGACCATGGCAAATGAAGTCTACTTAGCCCAGTCTGTTTGAAGTGACAGTCATTGCTGTGAGTGGTGGGAGAAGTGGATCACCTCTTGTCATACAGTAGAGACCTAGCACTGTAACTAAGAGACTCATTTACCATTCACTCTGGTCTCTCTCGTCCTCACACACTCCTATTAGATAGACACACACCAAAAAGCCACTCTGCATTCGTCACGACTGACACCGATAACCGTCCCGTCGGGGAGCAACGCAGGAACCCCTGTGTGGTCTCTGTCCGTTCACTTTTGTGGCACATATCACAGAGCGAGGATGAGGATGAGGCGGATGAGATGAAGAGCAAGAGAAGATGAGGGAAGGGGCTTTTCAGAGCTAGGAAAAGTTAAGAGATGTGTAGGTTATATCCTGCAGCTATCACCCCATCCGTCCATCACCAAACCTACTCCCTTCATCCACTGAATATTCCATCCACCTTGGAAGGCACGCACATATGCACACACACACATGCAAGCACATAAGCATGTATGCACACACACACACATACAGCCACACACTGGCAAATGAACTCACACACAGAATAACACACACGCACTCTCAAACCCAACCTTAGGGAATCGTGTGTCTGGCTTTTATCTTGCCTAACCACCAGTAGTCAAGTGAGGCACCTTGTGAATAATTCACTATATTTACCTGCTCCTCTTTTCAAGACTTATAATGTTTGTATTGCAGCACAAGTAAATGAATAAATAAATAAATAAAGCGCTAGGTGAACATGTGAATGCATAAATAACTGAGGAAGCAGACAGGCCGGTGTCTCAGCCAGAGGTATGTTGCCATCTTCTGGTTTCGGAGCCAAACTTCAGGGAGCGGTGCAGATTTGCCCTCAGACCCTCAGCGCTTCACCTCTCCTGTTTGTGACTTAATATAGCCGAATGAACGCGAGAGCTGGGCCTCATCCTGAAACGATAACAAGTTTGTTCCTTTGTCGCCGATACCGCACCGCTCCGCACCGCTCCGCACCCACATTGCACTTCAGAATAACCGAGGTGCTGTGAAAAGCCTTTATTTCACACGCAAAGACATTTAAAAATAGTCGTGGGACGTCACTTTTTTAGTCAAGGTTCAGCCTCTGACAACACAGCCTTCATCTGCTCCTTTTGAATTTTGCTGAAACCTGTATCAAGAAATGCCGCGGTGATCAAAATGATATTAATCTTGGCGTTAAAGTGGTATACATTTGTAATGACTGACTTGAGACTCCACTTTGAGGCGTTGCAGTGACTGCTTGCCAGAATTTTGATGCTTTTCTTGTTCATCTCATTTGCATGTATGATTATCCACATATGCCCTCCTGTTCCACTACTGCTCCGAATATGATCTGTGCTATGGCAGGGTGTTAATTGGCTTGGCCCTGCAGTGTCTATGTGCACGTGTGCCCGTCCGCATGTATGTGTGCGTGCGCGTGCCCCGCTCGTCTGTATCTCCACACAACTGTTAGTGTATGTATATGTCAGCATGTTGACAGCGTGAGCAGTGTCGGAGGCTCTCTCCACGGCCTAACACATGTGGCTCTCCTCCAGTCAGAGTGGCTCCTTCCTCTGTTCCTAACATGTGCTCTGTGCCTCCCCATCCCTGTCTAGCCCTGTCTGCCTCTGTCTGGCCCCGTCCGCCGTGACTAGGGCTTCATGAAGGAGTCAGCTGTCTGCACGAGCTGAGCAGGCTATAGAACTGGCTGTAGGACACCTTATAACAGCTTGGTAGATAGAGCTAGAGATGTGCTGTCAATTTCCGGAGTCGGTTTTCCTTATCACTCTTCCTCCACTTCTCTTAGGGTGAAGCGCCGAGCAGAAGTCGGCACCCGCGATGTGGTTAAAAATGTACGCTGTCTCGGCTGAGATCAATCTTTTTAGTTCGCCTGACAATATCCCTTCAGGCAAAAAGCGTATTGATCAGTGTGTGAGGTTCAGTGGAAAAATCTTACTGTACAGGAAGTATCAGCACACTGTTTTCTTAGAATTTCAGTTCATTACGTTGTTTTGTTGTTGGAGTATGACTCATGATATTTGACCCTTGGGATATTTCTCTGCCTTCTTTCATTGTATTCTGCAACTTCACCAGGTATTTGCTGTGTGATATCCGGCCCAGCATCTGTGTGTGTGTGTGTGTGTGTGCGTGAGTCTAGGTGTTATCCGCCCAGTGTTTGACTGAGCGTGTGTGTGTGTGAGTGTCTGTCTGCGTGCACTCGGTGGTGTGATGGTCAGCGACGTGAGAGGTGCTGTTTTGTTCTGCGTCAAAAGCCTACGCGTGACTGTACTTTGTATGTTGCGCCTCCGTCCGTTGTGTGTGTGTGTTTTTCTTTTCGTGGGGACGGCGTGGGGTGCTGAATAAGCGGGATGCCACGCTGAGTGGGCACATGCCCCAGAAAGTGCCAGAGGACAATCAGTGGCCACCCCCTCCCCACCACCACACACACATACACACACCCCTTGCTCTCTCTCTCTCTCTCCCTCAGTTTTTCTGTCTGTATCTTTTCCCGCTTTGCCTCCCTGCTCCTTTTTGCCTGCGGCAGAACAGCTGTGTCCATCAGGCCATGAGACCCGTGACACGGGTCACACACTAAGAACCAGCGAAGAACATGGCAGCGGCGTGGCCCTGCTAGCCCTGCTCCTCTCTCTATTTGCCCAAAGACAAGGAGATGTGTGCAGACTCCCTCAAGACGCTCACACAAACAGTGAATAAGTCATTTTTGTCAGTGTATTCTAAAAAAAAAAAAAAAAGAGAGAGAAAAGAGAAGAAACACAGGAACAATAACTTGCAGTTGCCATGTGTTATATTGTTCAAATGTCTCTAAAATGTTTTTTTAATAATGCACATTGATCTTGATGTATTTTTTTTTATATAATTATATTCAAAACATGTCAAAAACTGTTTTCAAAATTGTGTAATTGTGATTGAATTAAAAAAAAAAAAATCACAATTTGCCCAGAACAATTCCAGGACCCCTGCATTGTGACCGATACTCATACTTGGAGAAGAATGGCTCAACAATTGGAGGGTGAAATATGTAAAACAAAACAAAACAAAACAAAAAATCAAAGACAAAACAACAACAACAACAACAAAAAAAAAAAAAGATAATTTAAGAAATAAAAATTAAGATCTCGTTTGTATTTTGGCTGAAATTCTGTTGTCTGGTTTTCTGTGATTCACTTTGAGTTTAAAGGCCTCAGCTCAGGCTGCTGACTCCCTCCCAGGGATGCTGCCAGCAGAAGAGGTGCGAGTGTTTTGTGTAGTTCCACAGTAATGAGTGGACCGTCATCGCAGCCAATAGTGTTGGATGTTGAAAGAGATCCATTGTGAGTTCATGGCTTGTTGGGCAGAGGGGAACTGTGTGCCCTTTTAAAGCCACTGGAATTACCTGATATTTTTGTCTTTTTTTTTTCTTTCTTTTTTGCGGTTACTCAGGCACACAGCCTGCTTGAAGAAGTGATTGTAGAATAGCCTGTCACAAAAATATGTTTGTTTTTGCCAAAACAAAAAGATAAGACATTCAATTAATGTCCATCCAACTGTTGTTTCAAGATATGCTTAGATAAAAGCATTTATTTTATGTATTATTGATATAAATCAAATTGGCATTAATAAAAATTTTAACTTCAAAGTCCCCACACAAGCTTTTGGCAGACGAAAACAACGCATTTCATAGGACAGTTTAATAAACATATCAGTGAACATCCAGACTGTATGACAAATTGCATAAAGACAAATACATAAAAACAAACAAAGCCATAACCGATTTCAAGAGTCTCTTAAATTAACCCTGTTACCAAAAGAAAATGTACCATGACATAAATGATTTAGCAATATGACTCTTGTTGCCCGATACTGAGGATGCAATTGTAGAAAGTTCAAAGTGTTTTACAAACCTCATTGAGTCTTATTAAAATTTTAATTTCAGACGCAACATCAAGGTATAGTCGAGTAGACACACAGCGTAATCTTTCACTACGGGTTTATGCTGACTGTAAAAAAATAAAATCAAATAAAAAACAAGAGCTGATGTTTATTAAAAAATAAATAAATAAACAGACAAACAAAACACTTTCATTAATAGTGTAATTCTATAATAAAACCACAACATGCTGTGTTGTTCACTGTACTTTTGTGATGTAGGTTACAACAGATGATGGATTGTCTGCTTCAACCTGTAATCAGTGATTAATCCACTGGATTCATCCAAGTCACAAACACAATATTTCAGATCTTTTTTGTGTTACTCTGCTTTGTGAATCTTTAGAGGTGGCAATTAAAAGGTGTGTAATTTGTATAGAATTATAACAATCATCTCCAACTAGGATTTCATCGTCACAGCTGTTTATTTCAAAAATAAAATTGTCTCCATGACTTCATAATCACAATGCATTTCCCCTTTAAATGTGTGTGTTTTTTCCCCTCTACAATATCACAATACATTTACTTTTTAAAAAGAATAACATGTGGAATTTGTTTGTTGGTTCTTTTTTTTTTTTTTTTCAGCAGCCTTCACATACATATATATATACCATTTCTTCAGATTCAGGTTACTGCTATAGGTAATCCTTTACCTCCCAACCGCATGGAGCTGTATTTATCTAAAAAATATTGTCACACGTTGCCACAGCTGCTTCAATTCACTTAGTGTTGGGGTTTAAGGAGCAACTAAAAGCTTTGCTCCAACAGCTCTGTGGCTTTGATGTCAGGGAACTGGATATCCCCCCAGATCTGGAACACAGTCCCAGAATAAACACTGTGGTCTGGAGGTTAACTTGCAGAGCACTATATAGCCTGAATACTGAAATCCATACGGCTTCAGTAAAGGTCCCTCTCTCACTCTGCTCCCCACCTCACCCTTCACTCATTCATCGCTCTCTCTCTCCCGCTCTCTCTCTCTCTCCCTGTAACTTTGTGTGGTGTGGGAGAATGGGCTCTCTCTGTCTACGTCTCCCTGTCTCATTCTCCTCTCCTCTTTTCTCTGTTCCTTTGAGTTGCAGAGGGCCAGTTGAACAGAGGAGCCCTGCTCTCTTTGACCTGTGCTTGTCAGTGTTAATTGTATGGGTTTAATTACAAAAACACATTTAGCACGTTGAAAGGGGTTTAAGTTAAATCCTTCCTCTTCAGACCAAAACCTCTAGGATTTAGACGAGGCAGGGCTGTATCAGCTATCCGAGTCAGATTAGATGTTGCCTCTTATCTTACCACAGCCTGTCTGTCCAGCCGCCTTTTATTCAGCTGTCTGTCTGTCTCAGGCTTGTCCAGGCTGCTTAGATGCTCTTAGCCAGGCTGCTTGATTTGAATGATGCATCCAGCCAGTCACTGCCTCCTTAAAGAATGATTTAGTCCGCCTCTTTTTTTTTTTCTTGGTTATTTAATGGACTGTGAAAACAGACCAGAAAGTTGTAAAAGTGGGCCAATTAAAATAATAATATAAATATGCTCAAGAGGGCATTATGTGCCTCTTTTTTAACAGTGATTATAAGATTTTAATATGGATCGTGATACCCTTTGAAATTAATTTGATTACAGTTTTTTTTTATATAGTTTTTTTTCCATGTCTACACCCACATAGCCTCTATAAATCCACTGAAATAAAATAATGTTTAGTTCAAAGAGCTGATTAGAAAGATCATGGAGGATCAAATGAGATTTCACAAAATTTTAAAATGCTGTAATGGAGAGTGTGATTATATTACAGAACTATAAAGTGTCTTTACACAATTACACAAGGATGTCATTTTTCGGTACGGACATCCAGACTTAATTTGGTTGATTCCAGCCCATTGTGAAGCAGCCAGTGAAGCTCTGTTTAATCAGAAGGATTTGTCATGTGATTGACAGACTGTTGACAGCAGTATTGGGGCAGTATTTAGCAAGGTCTCAGGACCCCCATGGCTAAAGTGAATTTTATGGAGACACTGGCGGGTCGCTGGCATAAAGAGAAGTCAGGCAGTTTTTAAAGCTGATGCAAATGAAGGTATTTCATGTTGACATCTCACCGTCTGTGGTGTGATAGTTGATCACTTTTTGCATGGTGGGAAAACAAAAGTGGACGCAAAGCCAACCCTACAGCTTTGTGCGTGTGTGTGTGTGTGTGTGCGTGTGTGTGTGTGGTTACACCCACCACTGTCCCTCTCTGTGTCTGGAAGCAGAGAGGAGTACATTAACAGACCTAATTTACAATGTATGGACTCTGCGGAGTGGAACATTTGGAGTTATGAGATTGTTAAGCGCTTGGTTAACAATGCTTGGCATGCAATCGGAGCAAACGTGTTGTGGTTATCTTGTGTCTCCCTAATTATGACTTATTACTGAGGAGATTATCAAATCAACTGTGAGGGGAGATGAATGACTGCACAGGGTCAAAAAATGAGCACTTATTTGTAAGAAAAATAAGTGAAGCTATGTTAATGATTTTGTGAAGTGGAGGCAATTTTTTAGTATGTAAGTATGATTTGATCATAACTTCACTGCAAAAAAAAAAAAAAAAAATCAGATCAAGCTGATTTTGTTTTAATTTACTCCAGTATCATTTTACAACTCCTCAGATTTGTGCATGCGGCTGAAAGTCTCTCATCTACAGTTTGAAAAGTTCTGAAGTCTGAAATTGATTCTGGCCAGTAAATGTCCTTTTCCATGAGTCTCCTGGCTCCTCTGTCTATGTCAGAGATGGACTCACTAATTTACTTGCTTTCTGTCTCTTTCAGTCCCATTGCTAACAGATTCCAAGAGAAAGAAAACTCATTTGGAAAATGAAACTTTGATTCTTCTGCTAGATGCAAAAACACGTAGGATTTCCATTTCCATTTGCCATTTCCATAATTAGTTATTTTAGCAATTACATCCCAGCATGTGAGACTTTGATTAAGTCTCCCTTGGATTTTGAGAAATTAGATTCTCCAATATATTTACTATATAAAAGATAGTGTTTGGTCAATAATTTCAGGGGTGTATGTATATATTATAAATTATTTTAATACATAAAAGTTTATGTAATCTTAACGGTCTTTAAAAAATATAAAATATAAATGGTTCAGTGAAATAGAAAATCTTGTATTTTACAATACAAAGAGAACTGTCATCTGATTTTTTTTTTTTTTTTTTTTTACATATTGATATTAGATAAATTGTTCCATTAATTTGACATGTGACCACATAAAGATATTTAGTACAGTCTAAAATTATGTTCACCACACAATGTAACAATCCACAGACCACCAGTATTGGCACATTCACCACAGCAGAACATGTAATATCAGATAAAGACTAATTTATTATTATACATTCATAAAATCCATCCTGTGATCTGGGCCTATGATCTTTACATTTATCCCTACTTTTTTGCCATTTCGACAAGATAAAAAACACAATATTTTGTGTCTCCCTGCACAAAAGTTAAGTCTGCTCTTGCAGTCACTGGAAGTCCTGAGGCCATGGTTTTGTGGGCAACGCTGCCTCTAGATGTAGCATTGGGAACTACAGACCCCTCACAATTGCATCTACAC
>OMLB01063502.1:26618-39091 GCA_900302555.1 Myripristis jacobus | reverse complement strand
CCTATTGTAGAACTGCTGACACACACTAACACACACCAACCCTTACAGTGCAAAACAATGCCATCCAGGCATGCCCACAGTCCACACAAGCACACACACACACACACACACACACACACACATATGACAGAGACTGCGTGATTGCAGCTTCCAGCATGAAACTGAGACCAACTAAGTCACAATCCATCTCCCTTTATTGTTTTCAATTTGTCTCCATCGCCTGATCCATGTCAGTGAGCAAACATCCTAAATCCTGAGGTACAATGCTACCAGACTGCAAGACAATTTTGTCAGTGATGGCTTGTTTCCATAACAGCCGATGACACGACCAGCAGTGAAGCAGTGAATCTAACCGAGAGGAGAAACAGCGGAGGAAGAAGGCGAGGAGACTGTTTGGTGCGTATGGTGCCTGAGTGAGGCTTGAGCTGCAGTATATGTTTCCAGCTTTTGTTGATGCATGCTTTTACTTTGGCAGCCTGAACACAGCGTGCAGTGTGGAGTGCCACTCAGCTAAGGCTGCATTTGCTGTCTGTTGAAATATTTGTCTCTGTTGCGTCCAAAGCATATTTCCCTGTGGTCAGAGTTGGTGGTTAGAAACGGTCCAACAGCTTAAATAGTTGGTTGGAAGAGCATTCCTTTCAGCACTGCATATAATGCTCAGACAAATTATACGTCATTTGGCTAGACTGAAACCACAGTACGGTATATGTAATCCTAATATTAGCTATGGATCTCCTCATGCATTCATGTATTTTAGTCTTTTCCTCTTATGAAGTGATGGAACATTTTCTTTCAGCTCATGCTATTTTCATTTTATTGAAATGAGATGGAACAGAACATGACGGCTTTCTGCTTCTAACGATAATGAGGTCCTTATATCTTCACCTATTTCTGCACTGGTTTGACCCTATGGTGTGATATACTGTATATTAGTCATAAGTCAGTTGCTATAAAGAATGACCACCAAGGGGTAGGCAACATGGTAAGTCTAATCTTAATGAAAGCATGTGGCACATTCAAACACAGACAAGGGTAGCCTACGATGTCTGCCATAGAAGAGAGTAATGTGATTTCCTTATTTGACTGTGCTGGCTTTTTTTTTTTTTTTTTAACAAATTAACAAGTTCTTAGAGGAGCTGATTATCATAATAGTGAGAATTTCATGAGCTAGAAAGAGGGGTAATTTAAAGCTCAACCTCGATTTCATTATTAAGGAAAGGGAACTGATGAGCAAGCTCTTCCTCTAATGCCGGAGGATATGAAGCCTGAGCGTGCATGTGCCATCTTTCATCATGCATTGGCATGTCTTGTACACCATTTTGTGTGTGTGTGTGTGTGTGTGATTGCAAGGAGGAGTGTGTTTGCTTTTGGGGGTGCATGGTATGAGGGCATGGTGTGTGTGTGTGTGCCTGTGTCTGTCATATGCTCTGTGTCTGTTGTCTAAAATGTTGTTCGTCTGTTGTCTGTCACAAAATCTTTTTGAGTACACGTGGGTGTGTGCGCACATGGTCACGGGCATTTGGTTTTGTGGGCGCATGCATGCCTACTGCAACCACGTGTTTTTGTACATTGGAAAAGTGTTGATAGAAAGAAGAGTGTCCGAAACTAGAGGTGGCAAGGTTGCGGAGAGGCCCATGGCAGGCTATGGGATTTTGTGCTCCATTTCACCTGTCATTGCTTGGGAAAGACAAGGAATCTGCCTAATGGCCAAAGCCAGGGGCCCAGGGCGACGAGAGGGGGGGAAAGATCGTCAAGGGCACATTTTCAGTCATTTAAAATGGGCCTCAAGGTTGGCTAGAGAAGCAGACACTCATTCAGCAAGAAAGCACACTTCATTAGGCCATGCCTCCAAACATCACACTGGCACCATAGCTGAGTAGTAAAAATATTTTTTACTAGTGTTGCCAGTTTGGGTGGAGCTGCAAGATTAATAAGATACCCCAGAACTGGAAGATAGAAAGAAAACATACCTCTATTGACTGTACAGTATATTTTTCAGAAAATTGCGCCTGCGTTTTCTTAGCCATACAGTCATTCTTGAATCCCTGATATTACAAAGCACTCAGCAGAAGATTTTGTATCTTACTGTGTAAGGACATGAATTCTTCAATAGTAGCATTTAGTAAATCAAATCAAACCAACTCACCTAATTATTGCCCCATGCAAAATGCATGAAATATGGATTTCAAATCTCCTTGTTCTTCATCCATGTCAGTCAGTCAGAATCCATGTTATTTGCATCACTTGCAGTAGGGCGGGGTGATGGAGATAATGAGGGAAGATGTCCCAGGATCACCAAAAGAGGGTCTAGTGGCCCAAATGCAGGATGACAGGCCCGCCAATAGAGGCCCTGTCAGGGAGGGTCCGGTGTCTTGTGATCACGTAGAGGATGACAGACATTGATTGCATGCAGCCTGACGGTTCATGGAATGATAGTAGAAAGGAAAGGTCAGGGTCAAATGGCGTGAAAGTGAAGAAAAGGCTCAGTGTCACGCAATGCCCTGCGATGGAGGGTGCATCCTCTGTTTCCTTTCTTTAACTGTTAGTTATTACAGCTCATTTTCTCAGATTACAGTGGTTCATATACAGGGATATTCTTCAAACTCTGGAGATATTGCTTTTTGAAGGATCATTAAGCTTTTTTTGACAATGAAAATACCTCTCATATAACAATATATTTCCTTAAATAATGTACAAATCACATCAATGTAAATGTCTTGGACCATAAAAGAAGACTGTATGTCATTGCATTGGAAGTGAAATGTGGCATAGTTGCCTTTACAAAGCAGTCAAATGTAAGCCTTTCTATCATTGTGAGTAACTTACCTCTGATTCTAACATCTCCTGAGCATTAAAAATGATGATGGACAAGTTTACATCAATGGGGCTGTAATCGATTATTGTTCCTTTATGAGAATGTTTTCTGATAATGACCGAGTTTATTTTTTTTATATGCATGATGGAGGGAAATTTCATTTTCGCGCGTACTTGACTCATTCAAAATGATTCATTCTTTTGCAAAACATAGACCATAGAAAAGGAATCAACATTCAACCTAATATGCTTTTATTGCCCATGACTTTTAACTGTAGTTTGAACTTCTGCTTATTTGCCTCGACTTTTGGCTCTGTAGATCTGATATGTGATGTGTCCCAAACAGGTTCCCAAGCTTGGTGATGCACGGGGAAATGGCCACAGCAAGAGTCAAAGAGAAAAAACCCTCCCTGAAGCATGTAGAGTCTGCTATCAGCCAGTTCTCTGAAAGTCTAGACCGCTATGATCTGCCTAACGACAACGACGAACTGGAGCTCTGCTGCCATGGAGACCACTGTGATGGCAGGCCAGAAGGTCAGTCAAACACAGTCAGTCTTGGCAAAGAGTTTAGACACAGAAAACAGGGTGAACAGCAGCCGAGACTTGTGTTTTCAATAGCTTCTTTCTTTTGTTCCAGTTGCTAACTTGGCAATTGGGTAGTGTAATGGTGGACTCACAGTGTTCCTTTGCAGTGGGCTTACTTGGTTACCACCCACTGTACTGTTTGTGGGAAGATAAAAAGTTATTCTTAGTGTCTCTGGGTCCCATGCCGACTAAATCCTTAGTTGTGTTTTTGTTCTAGAGACAAGAATCATTCCCTTTCAGGCGATATACAGCTTCCTCCCATTTAAGTCACTGGACTCCATGGTGTTCATGGAGAATGTTCCTATTTTTGTCCGGGTGACAGAGGTGGAACGGTTCACATCAACGCTGAAGGTGAGCGAGATATAATTGACTGTAAACCAGGTATTTAATCGCTGTTTGTTACATGCCCCATCTGAACCTCTTTAAAAGCCACACTGCATTTATTATTTCTGTGAAGCTTGTAAGCCTCACGTTTTCTGATCAAAAGTTTCCTAATATCAGAATCCCAAACGCTTCCCTTGAATAAAGACAGTATTGTATCGTTACACCTGTTTGATCTCTCCTGAAGTTCTTGTAATGCAGTATTGACGCGGTGGAGCTGAACTGTCTCCTTTTGAAATGCTCACCTCAAAGGTGCTGAATCCCAATCTCTACACGATTGAGCTGAGCCACGGGGACTTCATGTGGAAAATCAAACGCCGTTTCAAGCACTTCCAAGCTCTTCATCAGGAGCTGCTGAAGTTCAAGGCTCTTCTAAAGCTCCCCTTGCCAACCCGCATGTAAGAACCGTTAATTTACTCACCTTTTGTCACTCACTTACATATGCAGCCCCCCCCACATACACACACACTCAAACATGCACTTACACATGCACATGCACCCAACAAATGGAGTCAGATATAAACCGACTTTGAGCCAGAAACATAGTTTTGCCCACTGCTTCTCTGCACCCCTGACTGTTCATTTTTCAGTTGAGGGTACTCAATTTCTCTCCAATTCTCTTTCTGTCGCCCCATTTACTTCTGTGCAGCAGCTTGGAAAAATACAGCATGTTCTCACAGACAGTGGAAATTCATTTATATAACAAACCCACTGAGGGATTTCAAAAAGAGCAACTTCCAAACCAAATGAAATCTTGCAGAGTCTTGGTGAGCATACAGCATTAGACTACGGAGAGAATGACTGGCTGTCACTCAGTGTTCAAGATTTCTATTTTTGCTCTCAGTCTCCAAGTCAATAAGGCACCGTTTTCATGTTTTTTTTTTTTTCCCACAAGAATCCAATATGGTTTGTTTCAGATTAGAAATGAATGAGTGTAAGAAAACACAAGTTAATCTTGTCAACCTCTTTCCCCTGTGTGCTGCAGCCACTCTGTTAGAAGACGTTCCCTCAAATGCCACAAGAGCTTTCATGGAGGACACATCCCTGTGTTACCACGGAGACCAGACGCTCTGGTCAAAGAGGAGCAGCTCGCCAGTAGAAAAGTGAGAACTGTTGTCAAAAATTACAGCATACTGTATCACTTATGGAACCCATCCATCTAAAGGCTCTGAAATACATAAGTATCATATAATAAAATTGATAAAATGAGGTGACAGTGTTTGTATGGCAATATTTTATTAGTGCAATAAGTCAGGCACTGCTATTAGGGCTGAGTGATTTTGACAAAATCGAAAATCATGGTACAGTTGAAGAATACCTTGATATCAGTATTGTAGCGATGACTGTTGGTGCTTTTATAAGATATTTACACATCATGAGATTTTTGATAAACAGTCATTAGTAATGTGGATATGATGACCAAGCATGTAGAGAACAATAATAGACAGCTACAGTAGTCTAATGTGTTAAGAAAATTGCATGTTTATTCTAATGCAACCTTTATAACCAGGGACAGGCTACACTTCAGCCATATCTGGATATTATCACATCAAACTCCAAGGCGATATCTGGTCTCCTGTCATATACTGATATATCACCCAGCTTGCTTTGTGACGGCAATGTTGCTGGTAGTTAGAAATGGCTTGACTCTGTGTCTGACAGATGCAGCTGGAGGACTACCTGAGAAACATCCTGAAAAGAACCATGTACAGGATCCATCCAGCGACGGTGAGCGTGGCCACTCACAGTCAAAGCCTTGTGTTGTAAGAGAATGACACCAGTAGAGTCATTCCCATCGAAGGTGAACCATCTACTCTCTAATTAGGCCTGAAAGCTAACAGTAATTTCATCATTGTCAGAGTTCTGTGGCCTGCATGAGGAGAGTCCCTTCACAGAGGACGGTGATGGAGAATGGCTTGCATTAATGAGGGGAAACACAGCAGGCAGGAGCAAAGAAACTATCACTTAAAGAGTCAAGATGGCCGCTAATATCCATTACCTACAGAATAAAAGTGATGAGATGACACATTATAATAATGATGCATATGTGCCCCGTAAGCATCTTAAGACAAAGTCAATTTGTTCTTAAGGAATGTGGGCAACATAAAGTGAAGATTTTTTTCCTGAAACAAAGTTTGCAACTTGATTAGGCTGCCAGATGTGTCAGGGGTAATTTCTGGAACTTCTTATTTTTCAAGGATTGAAAAAGAAATTGGTCATTGCACTTTCAGTGCATTGCTTTTTAATGTGTGTCCTTACTGTTGAGAAACCAGTTTTTAATATTCCACACGTCAGCATTTCTTTCTGTCTGTGTGTTCTAGTTGGAGTTTTTGGAAGTCAGTCAGATCTCCTTCATTGAGGACCTGGGGCCCAAAGGAATGTGAGAATGTCCACCTTTTATTTATGTGAACTATATGCTGTTTGATGATGACAAGCATGAAATCATATGGATCCTCTGAACAATAAAAACATACAGATCTAGAAAATCTTATGCTTCCTTTCTTGATTAACTTTTTATGCCATTTGAGTAATTTGGTAGTGTTCTTTTGTGGATTTTATTGTGTTTGTGTGTGTGTGTGTGTGTGAAGTGAAGGGTTAATTTTGAAGAAGTCAGGAGGAAACACATTTCCAGTGTGTTACTGGTGTGGATCCAACAGTGTCTGTTACCGGTGGTCTAAAAGGTAATAGATGGCACAATTAGACACTATTTTTCCAGTATTAGTCTATAGCAACATGTATAAAAGCCATATCAAATGTGTCTCCCATGCTATTGATTGCCTCTGTTATCCCTTGCATCTGAGTTGTGACAAATACAGCTTCCTGTAAACTGAATCCCCCCAGAGAGACTCAGATGTCTGTGTGTGTGTGTGTGTGTGTGTGTGTGTGTGTTCTGTGTGTGTGAGCTTGCGTGCATATTTCAGATGGCTGGTGGTGAAGGACTCTTTTGTTCTCTACATGAGGCCCAAGGATGGCCAGGTGGGAACGGTGATCCTCTATGATAAGGGCTTCCACATCAAGATAGGCACCCAGGAGACCGGCGTCCGCCACGGAGTCACCATTGAGAACCTCTCCAGGCAGGCCTCTGTTCTTATCATATTTACATTTTGCTTTGATAGCATACTCACACATTTGTGCTGACTGCTCTCCGACACAGATTTATTTGTGTGGTCTGTGCCATATCGTCGCATACATGGCACAAATATCACATCCATGCTGGATGAGTCCTCGGGGGGCACAGCGTGTTATTTCCATCAGATTCCACTGACAAAGGTGTGCAGACAAAAAGTAGGATATTATAATGTAGTTCATCTCGCAGTGGGTATTCATAATCAGCTGCTTTCCTCATTAGTAATCCAACGTGTTTACAACTCACACATGCATGGTGGTGCCTTTCACTCCTCTCAGGACGCTGACAATCAAGTGCTCCACCTATCGTCAGG
This sequence comes from Myripristis jacobus, assembly GCA_900302555.1. Lineage (NCBI taxonomy): Eukaryota > Metazoa > Chordata > Actinopteri > Holocentriformes > Holocentridae > Myripristis > Myripristis jacobus. Next base: position 31,871 of record OMLB01063502.1, on the reverse strand, counting down.
CCCGCTGGTGGGGCCACTCCATCGATGAGTTCTCCCAGAAGTATGGGAAGGACTTCCTGAGGGAGAACCGCCATGGGTCCTTTGCCCCTGTCAGGGAAAAAACAATCACCCAGTGGTTTGCTCATTTTTATATTTTCCATAGCTTTGATGTTAATTCTGGCTGTTATATATACAAATGCCAAAATGAACAATGTTTTGAAATCATTAGTTTTGCCATGCCTGTAAAGCTCATGTGTAATCATTCAATTCCAAATATCACAGAAAGCAATTTTGAAGATGTTCAATTTGGTCAGTAAAGGTAATCTGTCAGCGTGAAACCAGCTATAGCATTTAGAAACACTGTAAGAGCCAAGACCAGACAGGAGTGGGTGGCTTACTTCTTATTTCTGTCTTATTTCTGTTATTTCTGTCTTGTTTGCTTGTAACTGACTAACATTTCCAGTTCACTGCTTGTTTTCAGCGTCTCTGCAGAAATGCAGTCATACAAACACTACCATTCTCTGTTGTTACATAATGACATGCCTTTTGTCAGTCACTTAGTTAAGCCAATGTACAAACCAAAACAAGACACTTCTGCCAGCTATAGTCCATTGAATAAATGTAAATTAAAGCTAGGTTTTATATAATTACACTTTTAATTTGCTTCCTTTGATTTTACTGCAAGTGCTTAGTAATATTTACACATCACTTTAAAATTTTTAGTTTTAAAAACTAAAATAGTGCCCATGCTATAATGAGATATGAGAGCACTAGAAAACAGTGTACAGTGATGTAAATCTGTAGGGGACTGCAGGAGATTAGCAAAAATGTCCCACTATGTTGGAATTGTCCTTTGAATTTTAATGCGATGTGTTCTTCTCTTTGCAAATTAAATGATGTTGTATGCTTTATCACGTAAACTGCCCATCTCAACAGTCAATGGTATGCCTGTTGCTTACAGGTTTGTCAATGCTGCAGGCTACTTTGACGCTATTGCTGATGCTTTGGAGGGAGCCAAAGAAGAGATTTTTATCACAGCCTGGTGGTATGGAGGAGTTTGACTCTTCTTCACTTATCCTACACTGCAGGAAGCATTGCTAACATATACAGCTTGTGTGTGTGAGAGAGAGAGAGTACAGCTGTCCCCACAGGCAGATACCAAGCCAGTCACTCATTTAGGTAGTAACCCTTTTAATTTCTGTGTCAGGCTCAGTCCTGAAATTTTCCTGAAGAGGCCGGTGGTTGATGGCAACACCTGGAGACTGGATTATATACTTAAAAGGAAAGCAGTAAGTGTTCACTGCTAGTATTCTTCCTTCCATTAAGTATCTGGGGTGAACTGTTTAACCTAGAGTAGCTGCCACCCCACAAATAAACAGTTTTTTCGCAATTTTTGAGGGAAACACTGTGCCACACCATCACAGCAGCTGCATATTGTGAATCAATATGCATCACAACAGCTGCATATTGATTCACACCATGTTGAACTTGATGTGCCGCTTTAATTTATGTGTGTGCCGGATTGTTTAAGCTTTGTATGTAGCCATTGTTTTCCTGCCTGCTATACATCTGTAGGAGCAGGGGGTGAAGATCTGTGTGCTGCTCTATAAGGAGGTGGAGGTTATAATGGGCCTGAACAGCGAGTACACCAAGAAAACACTTTTGGACCTGCACTCCAACATCAGGGTATGGATGAGAACAATGAAAACAATGCTGTCAACTTCCATACTAACATAAAACTTAACATAACTGTTATGTTTAAATGTTCAGGAGGCGGTTTCATTCAAAATGCTTTACAATTATGCTGATAACACCCTTGAAGCCATACTTTACTGGGATTTTTATCACCCTACCACTGATTTTCGAATAATCACATAAAGAATTTCACATTGGGCATCACTATTAAAACTGCAGAATAATAGTTGTAATAGCTGCACTCAAGACATTGTGAATATCCACAACAACTGCCATACTTCTTCAGCTTTAAGATCAATCGTCAACAGTCCTCCTGGACAGAGACAGGGAGAACGTCCTGTCTGTTTCTATCAGCTTTACCCAGCGCCTCCACAGGTGTCTGTGGCCCTGCCTCCCAGAATGATGGAGCCATCATAATACATCACACTTTAGGGTGGAAGAGTGGCAGCACCCAGCCTGTGCCAGCTACTGTACAGGACAGGCCCCTGGGGACGGGGATGGGATGGATACTTAGATGCTGGATGCCAAGGATGGCTCTCTTAGGGGATGGGAGAACATTTTGTCTGCATGTGGACCCCCGCTGCGTCCCTTAGTGGTGGGGCCGTGGTTTACACCCATAGAACGGTTAGATGGATCGAGTGGCCGGAGGGGGACCAAAAAAAGAGAGGCATGAGCTAGATCTGGCAGTGGTTAGGTCGATTTGTTCTGTAGTGTGGTCCCTGCTGTTGCCTTCTCCCTGGTGTTGCTCACGAAAGCGTTCCACCAAAAACCCTCTCATCGCTATGGCACCCCAGGCCCTGGCATGATTGACACTCTGTCACATCTTATGACAGCGCTGGTGGAGAGAGTGTTCCTAGGACTGATACTGGGAAGTGGCTGGGGACACTCACACACACACACATAAATACACATGCACACACAAATACATGAATGCATGACACACACATACAGGCACACACCCTGAGGAGCTCCGACACACACCAGCTGGGTAATGGGAAGTATATCTTGGCCCTGGTGTGTGTGTGTGTGTGTGTGAGTGTGTGTGTTTAAGTGAAGTGGTTAAGTAAGTGTGAGTGCATGTGCATGCACACCCTTGCTCTAGAGGCATCAAACACCGGGGAAGGTGCACAGAGGGGCGCAGATGTTTCGCACATCATGTACATCCTGCTGCAGAGACCTGCTATTTTAGGCAGCAGGGTATAGATAACCAGTCCATTGCTTTCTCTATGGGCTCAATATCAGTTCCTATATAGCTTGAGGTAGCCCTAGGCCTTTATTTATGTCATTTTGATCGTCTGTACCCAAAGGATACTATGATGTGGCACAGTGACATCTTTGGCTCACATATTGTGGTAACCAGTGAAAAGGGCTAAAAAGTCAGTCCAAGACAGATAAATGTTGATCTCATCTTTTACTGCTCAAAGTTAAGATGATATAAGTCTCAGTGCAAAGCAAGTGGCCTGGTTACATTCCTCTTCTGTAGGGAGTTTCTATAAGATTTCATTTTTGTTCCTAATCTCAGGAGAACAAAAAACAGCCTCGCGCTCTAGAAAACATGTTCCATCTGAAGTGCAAGCAACTTTATACACCATAACTGGTGCATGCTTCCATGTAGCACGAAATGAATAATGAATAATAAGAATACTTATATAGTATATTAATTTGTGCATGTATTTCTGTCTTTTACAGGTGATGCGCCACCCAGACCACATGCCCTCTACAGCACTGCTATGGGCGCATCATGAGAAGACTGTTGTGATTGACCAGTCTCTGGCCTTCCTCGGAGGCATTGACCTGGCCTATGGCCGCTGGGACGACTCCCAGCACAGGCTGACTGATGTGGGCAGTGTGAGGAGAAGCCCTCAGCCCAGCCCAGGCCTCTCCCCAAATCCTACCATGGTAAGGTTGATTGTCAGTCCTGAACCTTACAGGGGAAAGATGTAAACCAGTTGTCTCCTTAGCCCATAGTAAAAAAACTAATTATATTAAAAATTGTTATTTCCCTTTTTGTTTATTTGTATTATCCTTAATAACAGTTTCAGTCGCAAAGGGCTTCACAGCAGTCATATTATGACCCAAATTAGCGGAAAAAACATGGAAGAAATCCTGAAAAAGGCATCAGAAAGATTGATCCCCTTCCAGGATGGTCAGACATCTAGTGGGCAAGAATGGGCCAACAAAGAGCGTAAACATAAACAAAATACACAGAGTAAAACAACAAAAATGCTTTTGTCCTCTTTCCAAACTCCAACTGCCATGCCAGCGTAAGAGATGCTGTCCAGGACTCAAATGAGCGTACATGAGCCCAGTTTTCCCACCAAACCAAGATGATTCACTGGCATCTAGTCCCAGACTTCCTTTACTCTCAAACGATAAGAGCTCCCAAGGTTGTGGCCATCAAATGACCGCATCCAGTCGTAGTTCTGGAGCTGCTTCCTTTTTAACAAACAACTTTTGGAAGTCTGTCATACGGTGCTCAGAAAGTTCAGCAGACACTTTTACCACATTTACTATGAATGCACTATAAATATGATATGTCTTAGGGTTCAGTTCTTGTCACTCGCTGTTAACAATAGCTGAATGACCCCTGATGTCTTAGTGGACCAGACAGTGGTAAACCCACCGTAAATGGGACTCACATGGGGCCGTTGCCAGCAGTAGGCCACCAATGTTTGTCCACATGGGTATGACCCTTTCGAGGGCCAGGGCAGGGCACGCCAGCAACAGCTGAGTGTGGATGATGGGTGTCAGACCACAATACATGTCAATGTCCAGACGTGCCCCTGACAGCTGTAACACTGCTTTGGGATTTAGGGAGGCTTTCTGCCTGTTGATTTCCTCTTTCTAAGGATGTGCGCGATAAGTTGATTAGTTGATTAAATGTTACAGATGGCACAAGGAAAACCAGTCAGTTAAACTAATTATTAATATTTGGTTAAAGTGCAACACTGGTTAACTGTACTGTAATGCAGCCACCCGCCACTAGGTGTTAAACCAGCTAGGTGGAAAGTGGCATAAGGATGACATCTTGTAAAAGCAGCACGGCTTGGCAGTATTTTCATTGTGTTGAAAAGAGCAGGCTGCTGGTGCTAGCACTGCAAGCCAAACTGGGTAAACCCATATGACATTGTTTACCAGCTCGACCCGCAGACGCTGCCACTCCATCTGTAAAGATAAGTCAGCTCACCATGGCAATGACTGTGCAAGATGTGCTTCCACTCACCTTTGTTGAAGGTAAAGGCTACAGAGAGTTGATGGAACATATTGAGCGCGAACAAACTGTGCTGGGCGATTATACAATTTGGCGCGAAAATACAATTAAATTATTAAGGAATGCGCTTAAAATTTTTAAATGGCTCTTGTAATATATGCAATATTTTTTAGGGCAATTTTTAACCAATTTTTAACCTTAACTCTCAAAAATTCAAGGACGGCCAGGAGTGTAAAGAGGGCTTAGTGGACAATTATTAAATCAAATGCAGTCAGTTAGTTATGATATACTCTGTTGGAAAAATATTATGATTATGTTATGATTGTGAAAATGTATTTTTTATTTTTTATTTATTTATTTATTTTTTG
>OMLB01063502.1:0-26598 GCA_900302555.1 Myripristis jacobus | reverse complement strand
TTATTAAATCAAATGCAGTCAGTTAGTTATGATATACTCTGTTGGAAAAATGTTAAGATTATGTTATGATTGTGAAAATGTGTATTTTTTTGCTTAAAAAGGCTGCATTTGTCAGCCATGCAAGAGCTTCTTGTTTGCCTGACAGAATTTGGACCCAACAACCATTTTTGTATTTCCATCAATTATTTGGTGGCTCTACAGAGTCTGGTCTAGCTGATGTGAAATCCCCATTAGGGAGCATCTGGGGCCCACTCTAAGGGTTGATATTCATTCACCTCCGTCTCTCACACTGAGAAGTGGAGGCTAATCTCTCAGGGGTACCCCCTAACCCCCTATCGCCCATCTTTCCATTTCCTACCCCCCACCTCCCCAGTTCTTCCTCCTTCTCCTCCCTCCTCTCCCCTCTGGAGGCCTGCATTAAACATAAAGACTCTGCATGGATGAGTGAGTCAACAAATTACCACAGCCAATAAACGGTGGAAAATGATCTACCCCTCTATATGCCATCAGTCTCTTTCATTTTCTCTCGCTTTCTCTTTCTCTCCCTCTACCTCTCTCTCTCTCTTCCTGTCCCTCCCTTACCTTACTGTCCACCATTTGTTTATTGTCCCAGGCTTTTAAATAAACATGATCTCAGCCTGAGTGTCTCCTTATTGCATTTAGTTAGAGCATCCCTCCTCATGCTTCACTGGTTGTATCCATCAATTCAGGGGGGCCTGACCCGCTGCAAAATCTCGGCTAATACACATGAAACTGCTACAGCTGTTGGTCTAACCTTTGAGAGTGTCTCCTAAGGAGCACAGTGATATTTGCACTTAATAAAATTATGCCTACCAGGAGAATATGCCGCTGACATTTGCCATTTGTCAAGTTGAGGTGGCAGTGATGCTTTATGAGTCATTAATGCTACAGAGAGGTTACAGTTGAGAGTATCTTAAGCCCACATTCGTTTGCTACGTGATAGCATACAGTCTATTAGTACCACATTTAACTGCTGCATTACATGAAAGGAGATGTGCCTTTTCACCCTTGTATCTGCATAGCATTAGTTCTATTTTTTCTCATCTTGCACACAGCGTGAAGTACATGGTTTCTCCGTTCTAATGGAGTATCACATACAGTGTGGCATATTCCAAAACATTTATTTGACTCAACACTTGATTTTTGTCTCCTACGATAGCTCTTTGCTCGTTTATCCGCAGAGATCTCCCACCATAGTGGAGGAGGAGGATGAGGAGGAGCACAGCTACTCTGAAGTGCGCGACATCCTGGCGGATTTTGAAGGAAGAGCCAGGAATCACAGAGGGGGTGGGAGTCAGGCGCAGCACATATACAGCAACCTTGCCCCACCAGTTGTGATAGATCCTGGGGAGGTCTATAGCGCTGTCACCCTCCCCGATGCAGTCCAACAGAGACCTTGGTATGGAGGTGTGATTCCTCCTGTTGTTGTAGGACAAGAAGAGGAAAGTGGAGGAGAAGATCAGGCCAGCAGTACTCACAAAAGAGGAGCGTATGATGACAAGACCCTTCATAGCCTGTACAAACACTATCCAGCCTCTGAGGGGGGGGCACAGTCAAGTAAGTAGGACACGTGTACTGACAAACTTACATATACACACACACTCACACTATAAGTACACATACATGTAAATAGCCACATATTACACACACACATCCACATGCCAACTTGGGGTCAGCAGGGTCAAAATGAGAATGTCTCTTTAGAAATAAATTATACCTCAGTAATAATGTCCCATGAACACCCATTTGAAACAACAAGAAGCTCATCCTGTCAATTATACTGTGATCCGTAGTCCATAGTGCCAATAAGATCTGACCCTGGATAGTATCTCACGATGTGTTTGGTCATCCTCCTTTGAAGAGCCATTTTCCAAAGAACCATCCTCAGTAGGTAATGAAATTGGCCTAGAAATACAAAAAACTGTTTGACACCTCTAACGTGAATGATTGATTGATGTCCACCACATGCCATGTCAGACACAGTGATAGAAACATTTTTATTGCATTTATATCTACTCATAAATATTGAAATAGTTTGTGGTTGTTGTTTAAACATTCAGTTACATATTCATGAATAAATAAATAAATAAAATTTCTTTTTGTTACGGACAATTAGGGATGATGATGTTGGGTTGGATGTTAGTGATGCTCGAGGCTGGCTAGTGGGCTGTGGCCAAGTAGTTGAGAAACCCATTTTAAAGTACATCCCAATTCTAAAATGATATCTGAAGCTGCCAGCAACAACACTAATACAAAACTAAAGTGCAGTGGGAATCTGTCAAAATCATCATCGCAGTGACCGTGCCAGAGGAGCTTTTATACATCATTACAAACACAAATGGCCTGTAAATATAGTGTCTTTGGTTATTAAAACTTTCAACTCTGACTGTCACCAACATGGCAAGTGTTCAAAACCAATCAGATCTCACACTTTGCCAAGTGCCATTAAACCTACAGTGCTACCCATCACAGAAGTCCCAAAACCCTCCATCTGTCCTGCCTGAGCACTGCAGAAGTTTCCAAACAAATCATCTCAGGAGTACTGCTGCAGTAGTGCAGCAACTTAGTTAAGTGTGGAACTGCCAAAACGGCTGCATGTGTGTGTATTTGTGTGTGTTCTGTCCTCAGAGAAGGCAAGTAGTGGAGGCAGCCTGAGCTCCAGGATGCTCCCCCATCTACCACCCAGAGACTGGTACAACAAAAGTCTGTCTCTGCGCTCCAGTGAGTCTGGATCCCTTGGCCTCCATTACTCCTTACCGCTGCCTTATGGTGAGTCCAGTCGCTTATACTGTATATGTTGTAAGTTAGCCAGCTTCCACAAAATTCCACTAATTCTACAATTCTATTTCTTCGTGTGTGTGTGTGTGTGTGTGTGTTGGTCCAGAGACAGGCTCCCTGCGGAGCCACATCAGTAATAATGAGCTGTGTGGAGAGGCGCGTTTCTGGCACGGTAAAGACTACTGCAACTTCATCCTCAAGGACTGGGTCAAGCTCAACAAACCATTTGACGGTATTGTACAGTTACTGACTTGTTTGTTTGGTTTCTTCACTGTCTCCAGTGCTAAGCAGAGGGCCTCCGTGTGAGAGCGTATATAATATATTTTCTGGCAGTTTATGAAGTTAAAGCGTGGAAAATCCTGACAAGTACAGCTATCATCCAGATACATGTGAATTATTAGCCTGGCTTAGATAATTAGAATTAGGATGCAAATGAAAGTGATGTACATCTTTATAAATAATCTTTTGACCAGCCATCAAGGCTTCTCTGCATGTTCTGTCCCCAACATGAACTTAATTGCTGTGAAGTTGTCATGACCAATATCAAAATGTTATTTTCAAACCAGATCTACACTGTCTTAAAAAAAAAAAAAAATCATAGCTGTGCCTAGCCAAGCAGAAAATAATCTGTAGCATCACACAATCCATGAAGGACACTGATTTTCACTTTGATATTATTTGATGTTGTTTGATTTTGTTTGTTTGCTTTTGTGTGTGCATCTGTCTGCGAGTGTGTGTGTGTGTGTGTGTGCGTGCGCGTGCAAGTGTGTGCATGCGTGCATGTGCATAAGTGAGTTAAAATTTTCGGAATCTGAAAAATAGGACTGCAGGGCAGGTTAGACTGCAGAGCAACGAAAGGTTACATTTAGAAAACAAACTATATGACAACAGCATTCTCTTTTGATATCCTTATAGGCAGTCTTCAAATGGAGCTGCAAAAGGAGAAAGAAAAATAAAGGGGAGAGAAACAACAACAAACAACAAACACAAAATCGAAGTTGTCAGTTTGTACCTGAGTTGTCCCAAACTATTGCATTCTGCAGCCAGTGGGGGTTTCTGTCAGTTGCCTGCAGCCCTCTATATTTCTGTGTCTCAATACCCCACTTCTCCATTTCTCTGTCTGGGCTTTTATATGGCTCTGGGTCTGGGGCTTACATTGTAATGACTAGGTAGGACACAGCAGGAGGAGGGGGTGGATGACAGATACATACATTAAAATCTTCCACCGTTTCTACAGAAAGGGGAGGGAAACGCAGGCAGGCAGGGAATGACTGAAATTAAAGGCAATCTTTGATCTCATCAATAGGACGAGGAACCATGTTTGGACGCTTATTGAGTGAGGAGGAGGGAGCTGTTCTTTTGTGTGGATGCACAATGTTCCAGCACACACTGAGGGGGTCTGAGAAGCAGACTTCTTCAACTTGGGACTGACCTTTTATAGTGTGTGATGTTGTTTTTTTCTATTTGTTTGTTTGCTTTGAAGACTTTATTGACAGGTACAAAACTCCCAGAATGCCTTGGCATGATATAGGGGTGGCAGTGCAGGGCAAGGCGGCGAGGGATGTAGCCAGGCATTTCATTCAGAGATGGAATTTTACAAAGGTATGGAAAATATGTTCATTTCAACTGTAGTCAGTTTTTTTTTTCTATTGACATATACTCCTCGCCTTAAAGCTATAAAGCTTTTATAGTATCTTCTGTCTTTTACTCTGTTGTTAATTCTAATATTACCGATAGTTTACTAAGTCCTGATTCACGTTGCAGTTTGATTATAATAATGTCTTCATAATGTCACATCCATTTGCGCTTTCTCTGCTTCCTCGCTCACGAGCATCATATGCCTGCGCAATTTGAGATAATAACACAGCTAAAGAAGAAAAATCATAAACTAAATGTTTCACTGAGTGCTGCAGTCACAGTCAAAAGTGTGTGAGCCAAAAAATCCTTTCCAAGTGATCTTTGAGATTACTCGCTGGATTAACATTTATTAGTTTGAGCTTAGCACCCCCTGCAGGTAGGCAGTGTTCCCTGCTAATAATACCTTCAATGCTCAGACTGAAGGCTTTCACTGTTCCCCTTTCTCTGCAATTACAGTCCTTTCTACTTTGATTGGTGGGTAATTTAATTGGTTTGAGCCTGTATGATTTCTTTCCGAATATGCCACTCATATTCCAAGCTTGGCTCCAGATCAGACAAAGCCTGTCTCCCAGTAATTAAAGAAGCCAAAGCCAGGTGTAGAGCAGGGGAACTAGGGAACCATAGCCAGATGAATGGGACTGATTAGGTGTTTAGTGAAAATGAGAATTTCTGGCTCAAAGACAAAGTGCAGTCTCATTGGGTGCTCAGTGGTCAATGGGGTGGCAATTGACTGTTGCTGATGAGGTAACTAGGCCTGAAAATCATTTTCCGCATCCATCACTTTCACAAAGGAACTCCATTCTCAAAGTCAAGAAAAAAAAAAAAGAAAAATGTAATATGAAAAGGAAGCAATCTGAGGAAATACATTTGAAGCATGAAACAGGTGTTTTAGTTTCAGTTTCAGGGAAAGGTAGAACATTTTTGTGTTAATTAGGCAGAAAAGAGTCACACAGAGGAAACCCCAGATGAAAGCTAGATCTGAAAGCTTCACAATTTGTGTGCAATGGTGAGACAGAATTTGAGCCTAAATTGAAATTCTTGCAGTTATTATTTTAAATCTGAATCATTTTTATGACAAGATACTTTACATAGTGCAGCAGGTACAGTAATTCACTTGTCTTGCATGATCCCACATCCCACAGCACAGAGACAGATGTCTACCTTGTGGCAACGCAACACATCCCATAAAAACAGTTTTGCGTTAAGATTGTTGCATTTTTCATCTTTTACTGTAACAGATTCAACAAAAAAAAGGACAGACCTGTTACTGTTCTGTGGACCTATAGCAGTGGTGAACGGATTGGCTCTTAGCATCTTATTTTGGTCGTTGTAAGCACCAGCTGTGGTCAGGTCAAGGTCACTGTACTCTAAGAGGTGTTTCTCTCAGACTCATGCCAACTGACTGAGTGGAAAATTAGACTTTTTCTTTCTTCACTGAGACTGAATGGATTTTAATCAACACATTATGCCAGTTGTTAATTGCTTTAGCCGCCTGCTGCTAAAATAATTTGCTACTTTTTTATTGTAGTAGTAGCCATCTGTTTCAAAACACGAGGACAAGATCAGGCCTGGACCAGGGGTGGATGTTGACATGAGATACAGGCGGCTAATTTGCACCGCCGCCACCTTATTTATGAGGCTAAGAATGTGTGAAGAGGGGGGAAGGCATTATATGAACGGCTGAAAATAAATAGCAATCTGGATTAAAATAATGACCATAGAGTATTAATCTGCACAGATACAAAGATGGACATTAAGACGCCTTTCACTGACGTTCACTTCATTGTGTCATGATGTATGAAAAATAATTTAGTCACTACTGTACATGTGAACATGCCATTTTGTGGTGTTTTTTTTTTTTTTTTTTTGGAACGAACGACCTTTAAGACAGTTGATTGGCCCTGAGGAACAATAGCCTCCTTATGAGGCAGACCCTGCTGTAACCTCTCCCTCTGTATCTGTTGAATGGCTCAGGACTGCAGACAGACACTCTCAATAGTGTCTGGTAGGGACAATAGCAATGAGGAGTGCAGTGAGAGGAAGACTTTACCCTGCTTCACCCGGTATTTACTCTAATCAGTCTTACTGTTGAGGTGAACGTGAACAGCCTGGTGACTTTTAATCTCCCATTGCTGTTCATCTGTCTGAGCAGAGCCAGGGCCAAACTGGAAAGGCCAGATACAAATGCAGCATCATGACGCTATTCTGTTCTGCAATTAGCAAACTTCTGCTAGTGGAGCCTTCACTCAGTGCTTTTATGTTTTGTAATCAAGTCTCTAATTGTCTGTCTAACTAACATCTCTTTCTTTTGCACCTGTGTATGTGTGTGTGAGTATACTCCATATGTGTGAGTTGGTGCTCCTTTTTTCTGTTTGTGTGTCGTTGCTTCTCTTAAGGGTAGCTGGTGAAAAAGCGTTCAGGTGCGATGTGCTTCCCCTGCCTGTTGCCCAAGTCTCTCTCTGCCAGCACGGTGCTTCCACCCCGGTGGGGGAGACACACAGAGGCTAACGTCCAGGTAAAGACATGATGGACGGTAGCAGCAGTCGTGATGGGAAGTGAACCGGACGCTCAGGGCCTTTTTCTGCTCCTGTGATAGGTGCTGAGATCAGTTGGCCAGTGGTCGATCGGATCGAAGGTCCACGAGGAATCCATCCACCTAGCCTACATCTCTGCCATCCAAAACAGCAAGCACTTCATATACATTGAAGTGAGTGGAAACGCTGTTTGTTGAGGCAAAATTATGTTTTTTAGGCAGATACCAACATGTGATTAACTTCTCACATATAGCAGCTGAAACTGATATGATTTTTTTTGTAAGAGTCAGAATACAAATAGTACAAAATGGGCTCAGCTTCAGCAGGCATAGCTCTGTCAAACAAACTGCCATGCTATATTTTGCTCCGTTGCTGATTTGTCTGTTTATTATTTACACCCTCCTACATAAAAAAAATCCTATAAAATGCCAAATTACACAATTTTGTTTTACTTTTTTTTTTTTTTATTGTTTTTACTCTGCAAAACAACAACAAGACAAACAAGAACAACACAAAATGAGACTAATAGGACACGAAAGAAATCTCAGTTAAACATGGTCGGTATTGAATGAATATTTCTTCATTGACAAACTATGTTTGTGTTCAGCATAAATTTTGAAGAGGGCTATTTAGATGAAATCGTATACAGCATTTGGAGGTGGAGGTTGAGTGTTTGTGAAAAAGTCTTAGTGAATATCTGCAGTAAAAATATTGCTTTTTAAAGCTGATACTGGCTGATGCTGATAGTCTGCCAAAACATAGGCCCATCCTTAAATAAAACTTCATTTGTGATTTATAATCAGCTCAGTTGCATGATTTTTGTGTGAAGCCCCTTGTGTTTTGCTTTAGACATACTTGAGGATGACATCAAATATGCTCTAAATCCTTGGTACAGTTTAATGATGCTCTTGTCCAGAACCAGTTCTTCATTAGCTGTGCAGACAGAACCATCCACAACTGCATTGGGGATGTACTGACAGAGCGGATCCTACGAGCGTATAGGTAGGAGTGAGTTGTGTGTGTGTTCCTGTGTGCCATATGCAAGAAGTGTGTTTTATCAAAGAAACTCTGAATGGGTCTACCTGCCTTGTATTCAGTATGCATTAATGCACGCATGTTGTACTTGTACTATAGGGAGAAAATGCGTTTTCGAGTGTATGTGGTGATGCCGCTGCTGCCAGGGTTTGAAGGTGACATCTCATCAGGAGGGGGCCAAGCCATCAAAGCCATCATGTACTTTAATTACAGGTAATCTCCACTCTCACACACTCTCCTCACAACACTCCTTCTGCGCTCAAAGACTTCTTCCTTAATTACCAAAGTGCCTCAATTAGACCCTAAATAAGCAGTGGACACGCACAAGGGAGAGATGGGCAAATTACAATGGAGAGGGTAAAAACAACAGGCCCTGTAAGAGCCAACGCGATGCAGAGGCAATTAAAAGACAAAAAAGTGCTCTACCACGCAGAGAGAAAATGAGAAAAGAGAGAAAAAGCCCTTTGATGAGCCAGTTTGAGCTAAGTGGAGCTGAGGAGGGGATGGTCGAGTAGAAGAAAGAGGGAGAAAAGAGAAATTAAAGACAGTTGATTGGCGAAAGTGCAAGACAAGAGGCCTGATGTCACACTGTTTCCCTACAGGACCATGTGTCGGGGGGAGCACTCCATCATCGAGAGACTGAAATGTGTGAGTAAGTAGACGTCCCACAGGCAGCCGCTTCTCTACACTCTCTCTGCCCACCCTCAGATTCATTATCCAGCCGGCCCCATACACACTCCATCAACTGTGAAACTTACTGGGCTTTTGAAGCGTCAAATGAAGACTCCATCTCTTCTAATGGGCTAATTCTGTGTGTAACGAGGGCCCTTGTTAAGTGATAATGCACTGGCTGCAGCCAGCAGTATCATATGAGTACATTAGGCAATTAGCTCAAATCTAACCTGGACCAATGGTCTTATGAATTAAGTAGAAAGAAATACAACATGGAGGAACACAAGGAAATAAAAGGAGAAGATGACAATTGATAGCACTCTGTGTGTGTATGTGTGTGTGTGTGTGTGCTTGTAATTCTGTCTCCGCAGTGGCTGACTGCTGGATCAACTACATCTCGTTCTGTGGACTGCGGACTCACGCTGACCTGGATGGCCGGCTGGTCACCGAGCTCATCTACGTCCACAGCAAGCTGCTCATAGTAGATGACAGGACTGTCATCATCGGTCAGTTCTATGAAATGGAAATGGAAAGTGTCTCGCACCAGGACAAGGGATGACTCTGCAGGAGAGAATGTTAAGGAATGTTGCAGTATATCAGTGTATTTTATAAATAATACAACAAAAACAAGCTGAATAGAAACATAAAAACGTGCACCTAGCACTGGTAGCACAGAAAAGACAACATTAGCTGCAAGACAGGTGATGAATAAGCTTGTCAAAACATGACATCTTAGTGCTTGGCTTTTCAGGAGCGCTTGTGTGTCCAGGAGATGGCAGTGTTATCCAGCGGAGCAGAGGGAGACTGCAGTGAGGGGGTGATATGAGCAGATGTGTGCTAGGGGAACCGTTAAACAGCATCTGTCCACTCAATTACCTCCTTCGTTAGTCAAATCCTGTCTCATTTTACTCATAGGAAGGTGATTAAATCCCTCATAAATGGAATGGAATTACACTATAAAAAAAAAACTGGAAGGGTGAAGCAGGGGCTTTTTTTTTTTCTACACAAAAGGTATATCTCGTGAATTGTGTCACCATCTAACTTAGCATATTGGGATTTAAATCACAATGAAGGGGACGACCTTAGATTGTGGAGTTGCATCTGGCTTCTTCCCAGGCTCGGCCAACATCAATGACAGGAGCATGCTGGGAAAGCGTGACAGTGAGATGGCGGTGGTGGTGGAGGATACAGAGATGGTCACCGGGGTCATGGATGGAGAGAGCTACCAAGCTGGGAAGTTTGCCTTGTCTCTCAGGGAGGAGTGCTTCAGGTAGGACACGCTGAACATGACACAGTGTTGTTGATTCACGTGTAACAAAATGAGCGCAGGAGATAGTGTGGTACAGGAAGAGTGAGAGATTTTCCTTTTCTAATACGACCCAAATTTCAGCAAGGAAATAACTTGATTTTTCACCACACTGTTAAGTGACTCACATTAGTTACAGTGAAATGAAAAAAAAAAAAGAGAATATGCCGTAGTATTCACATTTTTTAACAAGTCATGCCAAATAAATCACAGAATTCTTATTTCTGCAAACTGGAAAATGTTTCAAAAAAATTGTAACCAATACAACACATTTTTGCACAGTCACTGTCCTCCATTAAATAAAACTCTTAAGTTTCTCTCCCTAACTGATCTCCCATGCTGCTTTGTGCTTAGCCCTCACCTGCAAAAACCTGATTCAACAGGAAATAAATCAAATGAAGGAAGCAAGAGGCTCTCAGAATTTTAACTTAAATGTTTAGCCATGTCCGACATGCCTCTGTGTGAAGGAAATCTCTTGGTCGCTGTGCTGCTTCAGGCTGGTCCTAGGGCTGCTGAGTGACTCCAGTGTGGACATCAGCGATCCGGTCAGTGACCATTTCTACAAGGAAGTTTGGATGGTGACTGCAGCCAGGAATGCCAGTGTGTATGATCGAGTGAGTTGAAAAATATTCATTCCTACAGTGTTAACACTCTGCTGCCTTTGCTGATAGTTAAATTGTCAGACGTGCTTCCTGTCCAGGTATTCAGGTGTTTGCCGACTGACGCCATTTTAAACTACAAGATCCTGAGGGAGTATGTGTCCCGCCCCTGCCTGGCCCACGAGGACCCAGTATTGGCCTGTGAGGAACTCCGAAAGGTGCGGGGCTTCCTCGTTCAGTTTCCCTTCTTCTTTCTGTCAAAGGAGAACCTTTTTCCCTCCTTCAACTCTAAGGAAGGCATGATGCCCATCGAGCTGTGGACATAGACTGACTCGGTCCAGTGCAGTGAGTAAAGCCTCAACAGTTCAGCAACAGTACCGTTTTTTATATTATTTTCTCATATTCTGTTGGCTCTGTGGAGGACAGATACAGACTGATGCCACTGTGAGACTGTACTTAAATATTGTTCGCTACCTCACTGTATTGATATTTTTCCGATGACTATGTTTTGCAATGACAATGAATCTTGCTACTAAATGTTTTTAAATTATGGTAATGTGTCTGTGATCATGCTTATATCATGTCGATTCCAAAATATCCACTAAAAATTCTGTGTGATGACTTTACCAATGCAGGTGAACTCCGGTACGGTACAGTTTCCAAGTCAGAAAAAAATTTACGCACATATCTTTTGCTCATAGATGCCTAAACAGTGTAGGCCTTTATTAGAACAATTGAATACTTTATATAAAGCAAAACAATTTATATAATTTATAAAATATATTATAATTTTTGACCACACAATCACATGAGATAGAGATAACGTATAACCTTTAATTACATTCACAGTCATGAATCTATATTGTGTTTTCATTTGCTTGTCCTACAGTATTTAAGAACAAGACCCCCTGGATTTATTATAAAGTGATAACAAGAAAATGTATATTTATATATGATAAATACTGAAGCGCTGAAGAGACATAATTGGCACAACAAACATGGGCTAAGAACAGAGACAAAATGTTGAAATGGAGGGACACCACAAATTAAAGCAGCTGCAGAAACACCACTGAAATTTAAATAATAATTACTGCTCTAAATTCGACAGCTGCGGTGCTGGAACTCATTTCATGTTTAGTGAATCTTGGTCATAGTTGACGTGAAACAGTAGAAAACACATACAGTAGCAGCTTCTTGGTTCATTTGCTAAAATCCAACAAAAGTAGCCCTCCCTGCCACAATGTAGAGCTTTTACTCCACACTACAAAGTCTGCTCCGACACCGTCTGTACTGCATAGAACAACTTCACAATTGAAATGTGTGGAAATCACATAGGAAAAATAAAAATACATAAGCTAGAAGTGTGAAATTTTCACTTTAGTGTGTGTCAAATCAAGCCAGCATTCAGGCCAATTTCAAACCTGGATAGAAAAGAACATATTATATGAGAAAATGTGTGCATTGTGACTTGATAAGAGGAGGTGAAGTGGAAATGAAGCTAAACAAGGCTGCTGGGGAGTCAAGGCTCTTCTCCCACACAGACTGTAGGATTCCCAGCGCCCCCATTCCTTAAATGTCGATTAGGTCATCGCCGCTTTCGTCGCTCTCCACTGTTAGCTGCCGGGTCCACCACTTCTTCACCTCTGACCCTGATGAAGCCTCGTCATTGACCGGGTTCATCTTACACACCATGGATTTGACACTTGTGCGACCTGGCACAAACACACACAGGAAAATGTGTTACAGATTGAATCAGCACTCTGTAACACTACTGTAGGTCACATAACGCTAAATGTCGCCAGAGTTCAAACCTCCCTTGGCCGCTCATTTCAGATCGCTGCTCTCAGTGACTGGAACGAAATTCAAAGACACACTGGAAATGGACACTGGCCAGTTTAAATCTCTCCCTCTCTGCCTTCAAGGACTCCATCACATTCCCCGCCCCACATGCAGCCGTTTGTCAGTAAGCTGCTCTAACTTCTCATCCAGTGCTGCTGCGTGCTTTCATCGCACATTTTAATTGATTTCAGCGGTGTCCTTGTTGTTGATTGTTATTTTTTGTGCTATTTGCTCTCTCAGTCCTTATGTGTGTCCTTCCAGTTGAAGTCTGTGCAACTTTTCTGTTTCATTCAATATTAGGCCTTTTATCTGTTACCTTCAGCAAAGTGCTAGTCTTACTTCATCAACCTGTTTTTTTTGTCTCCTTCCCCACAAATTCTTCATCAAGAGGCCTTTGGTCTCTTGCCAGCACTTCTCTGTGAATTAGAATTTGCTCTTAACTGACTTGCGTGGTTCAATAACCTACCTGTCAAGAAGAGAAATAGCCAACTCTGCCTCAGCATTGAACTTTTTCAAATCCCTCAGCGCTCTCTAATGATCTAATGCTGACTCTATGTTGACTTGTGTCCTGCCTCAAGTTTGAAAATGGAATTCATGACTAAAAAATAGTGTTTTTAAATTTCACAGTATTTTCTAGTGTCTCTTCTTGACACAGGCACTTACTAGCTGCTTCAGCCTTTGCTAAAATCTGAATGGCAGCCTAGGATTTCTCCTCTGGAGACAACAAAGATAATGAAATGGCCGGTGGTGTATGACCCTGCATAGGACATAGAGATGTGTGGGGCTTAAGACCCCTACAAAAATATTTTATTACAATTTCATTTTTTTTAATACAATTTTATTTCAATATACTATTATGATCATTTAATCGCAATTAAATATTATCTGGTTGTATATTGTCAGGAAAAGCAATACCATATTGTTCAGCATATTAATAGAATCCTGTGGGTGTATTATTTTTAATTAAATATTATTTGGAAAACTTTCATATTATACTTTTTAATGATAAAAAAGACAAGTGCTGTTTATACTAGAGAAGTCTGCAGATCCAACAACCACACAGAGGAGATCCACTAACCTGCGGGCAGTCGCCACTGTCCGAGCTTCCTCTGCGGTCGGCCCAAGTCAGAGGAGTCCTGCCTGTAGCCTCCTCTGTCTGACAGGGTGGGGCTCAGGAGCTGCTGGAGACCGCTCAGCTAAACAAAGAAAAACCCTTTGTTTCAGCAGGGCGAGCTCACACCTGCAGATGATGCGATGCGCTTGCTGCACATCAAGCTGTGAGTGTGTGCGAGTGTGTGCGCATGTATAGGTGTGTAGCGCCTCACCTCAGGCTGTGAGGGGTTGTCGGGGTTGTTAGCATTGTGGTCTTCACTGGGCACGGTGGTCTCTATGCTGGGGGGGTTGAGGAGGCGGCTCAACTCCTGCTGCTGGCTCTCTCTCAAACTGTGGATGATGCTACATGACTGCTGCTGTTTCTACAAGCACACAGACACATGGGGCGAATGAGTGTTTACAGTGTGTGGAGATGTCTGCTTGTATTAGAGCGCCATGGGAATGTGTTTGCTCATCATATATTTTCTGTGTCTGGGCCTTTGTATCATCACTAATGTATAGTGTATGTGTGTGTGTGTGTGTGTATGTGTTTCTTCCACCATGCTGAGGGTCTTACCGCACGGATGCGTTTGAGGCACTTCTTGAGCCACATGCGTATGGTCTGCTTGGCCACCTCTTCTTCAATGGTGTACTCCAACTGTTCCCTGGCCAACAGCTCCTCCAGCTGGAGAGACTTTCTAATGTCCACTGAGCGGTATGACAACATACTGCAGGATCACACACACACACACAACCATTAGGAAGGCAGATTCTGCGGGGCATGATGATAAAGCCCTAGCTACACACTTGAGCAAATATAACTACTACGCTAAAGCTGGCCATGGCATCTTTGCACGTTGGCGACCTCAAATGGCAGCAAGTGGTAACTGAATTTTGAAGGTCATATAATAAATCATGAAACGTAATGACATGAATAAACTGCACCATCTTTGGGACTTAAATTAGGTCCTCTAAACCTGCTTTCACACCTGAGTTCCTGAGCCCTAGGCTAACTAAGCCCTGGGCTAACTCGGGGCTAACCCTGCTCTGCAGCAGGGCCAGCAAGCCCTAGGCAAAACTCGGGGTTAGCCAACTTTGGAATGAGGCAGGATTGTGCCAGTGTGAAAGCTTTCTTAGCCTGGGGCTACCAGCTCCCTAAGGCTCAGGGAGCTGACAGCCCTAGGTAAAGTGCAGTGTGAAAAACCCCTATGAGCCTGGTGGACCGGAGGTGTTGAAGAGCTTTGTTGTGCCTTTGTTGGTCAGTCCAGTTTCCTCTGGACAAAATGCACGTTTGCTGTTTTTTTATGGTCAAGTTTCCTATCTATTACACCTTACACCAGAATTTCGGCTAAATGAGGCAAATCTACAGTGTCTCAATTAGCTTCTCTGCTGCAGCTCCACTTTGTGACTTAGGATGCTAAGATGGGTGTATGTTTTACTAATACCTAAAATCTTGCTCAGTGCAAACTTCACGGCCAAATTTAAATGTGAAATTCTAAACCTTCCACACATTGTTGCTCCGTAACAAACATTAAAGATGTTGGGCATCTCAGTTGGCACAATGAACATGTCATCACCAGGTACATAAAAATATTGTTTACTGGTGTTGATATTTGAAAGTAAAATGGCATGAGATGATGAAGGTATTTTGATGTGACAGTAGGTTCACAGTAATTAGCACTGTGTATTACACTCAGGTTGTGTGGCATATTGTTTTTATGTAACGCTGGCTAATCTACCTGTTGTTTTTCTGTGTGTATTTGAGATTGCAGCTGGAGGATCTGTGGCTGATGAAGCTGGGTTATAAACTAACAGCTCTGTTATGAGCAAACTTGGACATTTCTCAACAGCAGAGTATGGAGAGGGTTTCTAGCCATGGCAAATGTGTCTGTATTAGTGTTTTACCATATTCCATCATGATGGAAAAATATTGCAGATTTTAGCTTTAATTGATAATTCTGTACTAATTTGCAAGCTATAGTAGCACAGGACAGAGTATGAGCTCAGTGCTGCTGTCACATCACAGCATTGTGTTCTCCACGTGGATCCTTGACAAGCATACAGTGGTGTTAATCAAAGCCTCTGCTGGTCTGTCTTGTTTGTGTGTATGTGTGTGTGTGTGTTTGTGTTTGTGGGAGGTGACTCATGGACACCTGAGCACATCGTGGAAGGTTACGTCGCCCCCGTTGTGTAGCCTCTCCATCTCATAGCACATGTGCTTAAACAGCAACTTGTCCTTGTCCAGGTCCACCTCCAATCTGCCTCTGAGCAGACGCAGGAGGAACTTCACCCTGGACGTCGGGATCACACCCTGAGGAGAGAGGGGGCGAGAGAGGTCAGAGGGGCATGCGGTGAACGGGGAACTGACTCGCGCCTGCAGTGCACCAACTCAGCCAAACCTCATTATCACTACACTGAACTGCCGATGAGAGTGACGATGAGTGGGATCTGATGGTTCACAGATCAGCCTTAACCAGTAGCGCAATCAGTCGTATGAGTAGGGCTATATCCAGATTATAATGGATAGATGGGAGTCCTCAATTTTTAATCCACCACCCACTGTTCTCATTACCTTTGCTCTTCCTTTCTTTCATTCCCTCTTCCTCTTCTCATTAGTCCCTGTCCTGCTTTTTATATCCTTCGCTCACAGCTCTGTTTCCTTCCTTTATGTACTCTTACAACAGAGCTATTCAATTACAAACTCATTTGGGACAGATTATAAAACCAGGAAATGTAGATGGGTCAGACATTTTCAGCAGCCAACTGAAAAACCAAAACTGAGGTTTTGGTAATGACAAAGTTTAAACAAATGCAAATGAATGTAGTAAAAAAAACAATGTTTATTGTTTTACTTTTTAAAGTAAAAAAAACCAAACATATATTTTTAAGTCATATATCTGACCCAGGCAGATCACAGAGCACAGAAACAGAATAGAAAAGAGCTATCAACACACAGAATCATGACAAGTGGCAACAACAGTAAAATCTAAAAAAAGTTAAACTGATGGTTTGCATTGTCAATTTTATGTTTCAGGGCAGACAGATTTTCAGTGGAGCACTTGCCTACTTGTGACTGTCAGATGTTTAGCCAGACGTTTTCAAAAAAACTAGGCGTGGTAGGAATTCCATCGCATGAGAAACGTTGATATGTTTCTCACGCTGGTTTTGCTGCCTGACTGCTTACAGATTTTAGGCCATGCTCGCCAAACTGTAACTACCTAGGCTTCACACTGACATTGCATTACATTAATTACATTAATTCATAAAATATTACAATTAAAACTGCTTTTATAATAGTCTATTTAATTCAACCTCGCTGGGCCACTTGGAAATTGCTCCTGGGCCAGACACGGCCTGTAGGCCACCAGTTGAATAGGCCAGTCTTACAACCATCATCCCCTATCCTCTCCTAATCCTCCCTTTAATTCTTCTTCTCTTACCTCTCGTTTGTCATCCACCATGTTCCAGATGATCTGAAAGTGTCTTAGGTCATTATAGCTCAGCAGCTGATCCTCCTCGGTGGAGTAGAAAAGAGAGAAGTTCTCCACGATGATGGCTGCAGCAATACGGAGGAGAGGTATTAACACACAGGATAATTCTTTCTCAAAAATGGTAATATCTACATTGTGTTGAAGTTGGTTTCATTTTTAGGTTCACAAGTCATCTGTGTTTGTATCAAAATCAATAAGAGTTGTTCGAACAGCTGTAATTGCGCTTTTTTGAGGGCTAAGTGCTCATTTGGCAGGGTGACAGCAGCTGTAATGAGTTAGCGCCCAGGCTAATGTTGTTCTGGGTGACTAAATGGATCACATCACAATGATGGGTTGATTGTAAACCAGACTGTTAAGTACTGTAACCCATGGGACAACAAATGTGGTCCTGCATTCTGTCAGTACATTCACCTCATCAACCAGTGCAACAGGCCATAAAACCAGGAGAATACACACACACTGTAGATCATATTCAAAATGATGGGGGAGAGATGGTTTTTGGCTCATGTCCAAAACTCATGCTCATTTTGATTCTGCACATGGCTTCTCCATTCCTCTCTCTCTCTGCTCCTCGCTATAAGGTGGCCTATGACATGGGAGAAAGGTAATAATTTCTGCATGGAAGGGTTTGATTATTGTGCCAATGATAAGCTCTAATGACAGCGTTAAACTCTGTCCTAGGAAAGATGACAAGGCTTATTGTGCTTTATGAGCTCCTCAGGCTTGCATCACATAGAGCAGGAAATGAAATATTGGCCTGGCTGATGAGAGAATATAGTTCTTCATTACAGTGCACATACACACACATATACTGACCCACAAGAAGGTTGAGCATGATGTAGGCTATGATGACATAGAAAGAGCAGAAGTACATGAGGGCTCCCGCATAGTTGCCACAGTCGGTCTCCCAGTAGCGGTGTTTATCCGGGGTACAGAACGGGGGCTGCACCTGGGGAGGGAGACAACCAAAACACATCTCACATCAACATATGGGAGTCTCCAGAGCAAAACCATCACACACACACACAAACACAAATAGAGCTCTAAATCGCAGCAAAGACCTTCCACTCTAAAATATACCACATAAAATGTGCCAAATGTACCATAAAATGTGTTTAACACTGAATATCATACAGTATAAGTTATGCAGTATGTGTTTTCCTGAAAGGGAAATGATGATGTACTCCCTGGGCCATGTAAATGTTATTACAGTGAATGTGAGAGTGTGCTGGACCCATGGGCTATCTTACCATGCAGTCATGCATTATTTTATTCCAATCTTCTCCCGTGACAATACGAAAAAGAACAGTGATAGCCTTGCCCGCTGTGGAGAAGTTGGCATGCCTGCCATTAGGGGAGACATAGTCGCACAAGAGTCAGGCAATTGTACCAAGCTGTGTTTTAGACTGAGTCATTTATAAAAGCATAGGTTATTAGGGAAGGCAAGCAGCTTAATAACGGTAAGAAATAATTCTAGAAATAGTAGATTCAGTTGTTACCGGTTGATGTTCTCTCCATATTTGACAGTTCCAAAGAGAACGACGCCAGCAAATGCATAGCAGAGGAGGAGGAGGAACATGCCCACAATGATGAAGAAGCTCTTATACATGCTGACCACCACAGTCAACAGCAGCATCTTCAATGTAACCTATATATACCACACACACGCACACAGATGCACATTTTTTTGTTTTAGTACCCAGTATCTCATTGCAAAACACAGTGTATTGAGTATGTTTTGGACAACAAATTATACTTACATGCTTCCCACATATGGTGAAGAATCTGAAGACAATCACACATGTGCCCATCATGTAGGTATATGCATTCTAAGGGGAGGAATTGTACAGTGCTCATTGTATTTGGGGAAGTTTGATATTCTTGTTACACTGATTAGATCAGTATTCCCATAACTGTAGTAGAGGGTGCTGTGTGTGTATGTATGTGTGCGTGTGTCAGTAATTGTTGTCTTACCAGTAAAGCAAAGTGCAGGACTATCCAGATGACCCCCAGTGATGTGACCAGTAGGTCATAGCGATTCCGCCGACTCTGCCAGTAACCCGCTGGAGACATGGCTATCAGCTTCATCGTCACCTGGATGAACGCCAAGAAGTAACATCAGACAAAATGTCAGAGGAAAAAAAAAAATCTAAGCAGAACCTGGAAACAGTTGAGTCGCTGAGTAGACACACGAAAACAGGCTCACCTCCAGGACAAAGATGAAGGTGAAGACCACTGACATGGTGGCAAGGGAAACTGTCACTGGATCGTCTACATCCCACTGGAAAAAACACATAACACGTATAAACTCATTAGCAAACATTTATAGGAACAGGCATCAGTGAATTAACATGATGCAATCGATAGCAATGTGAGGATTTACCTTGACTGAGAGCAGTACTGACTGGGCCAACACCAGCACAGCGATGCCCCGTTTGAAGAAGGGGTGCTGGGTAATGTCATACATCTTTGCCCGGAAACCTCCATTCTCTGCCAGGAAGATAAGAAACCAAAGATTTACTAAATCACACAGCAGCACAGCCATTCCTTATGGAAATTATTCAGAATTTATGCCAACACTTTCAGGCAATTAGGGAAGGAACAGCCGATGTAAGCATTACTTTAATGATTTTTTTTTTTTTCAGCTTTTAATGCTTGGCAGTGGTGGCAAGCATCTACATGTTGTTCATATGTGGAGTGACTGTATGGTTTTGATCAACACAATACTGAATAAGACATGTCTGAACTGACAGTGGTAGTGATCTGTATGTGACAGCTGATGATCATCTTTTAACTCTCACATGCCTGAACCTGTGGTTATAACCCCTACTGACCTGCAGATGGCACTGGTTGACCATATGGATATAAAGTATCAGTGAGGCAGCCACTCTTTGTGCTTCACAGTGATACTAATATGTAAGCTTTATATGTACTTTCCTTTTTGTAGAGTCATTTTCATGGGGTGTTATGGTGCTAATAAAGTAGGACTATGGAATATTATGATGGACTGTCCAATGTCTTTGATGAAAGATTTGTCATTTAAACAGTTTCATGATAAAAATAAAGATTGTTCCATGTAACATAGAGAACAACAACAATAATAATTATTATTAGTATAATTATAATGATAATCATCAGTACCATAATCAGTAATAGGATTGAGTTACAAGGAGAAAATCTTAAGAATTGGCTACTCTGTTCCTATTTCTAGCAGTAATTGCAGATGAGAGAGCCACTGTGTTTTGGATTTAGGATTTTTTTGTAAGCATATTAAGTATCTGATGAAATACACACTCTGCAATGCTGTTTTTGTTTTCTTTTCGACTGATAGGCATACTCACTGTTCAAAATAGCTTTGTACGGTCAGATTTGTAAAATTAGAAATGCATGGCATGCACAGGCAACATTACGCTTACGCTATCATCAATAAAAGGTGTGACTAAAAGATCAGAGGTGTTGCCTTCATGTATGACATTCAATCATCATAAACAATTTTAAATTACTTGCCCTAATGCTCTCATCTGATAAGCATGTGATTAACATTAAGCTAGTTTTCACGTGAATGATAGGCTACAGTAGTGCTCCCTGTGACATTTAAGATTTAAGAGGAGAAAGTAGTTTTATTTGATATAGATGAGGTGGTAAAAAGGGATAGGATGATTATTCAGGACACCATCTGTTTATATGGTTCATAAAGTAATGATGACTAGCTCATATTCTCCTGATTGACTCACTGTTTTTCAGGCTTATTTTTTTACCAAAGGGGATTCTTTTGGATCAGCCACCGGCTATGATTGCACACACTTAGCGTTTTTTTTTACAGCTAATGATAATAGTGTGGGCTGTACATTGTGCATGTCTCATTCAGCAACAGTGCATTTCTGGCACTGTAATTATGTCTA
The DNA here is from genome assembly GCA_900302555.1 of Myripristis jacobus. Classification (NCBI taxonomy): domain Eukaryota; kingdom Metazoa; phylum Chordata; class Actinopteri; order Holocentriformes; family Holocentridae; genus Myripristis; species Myripristis jacobus. The sequence continues at coordinate 5,691 of OMLB01063502.1, read as the reverse complement.
ATTGCTGACCTTTGAGACCAAGTAAAGTCTTCTTGCAAGTACTTTGAGTAGGGTGATGTGAGTTTAGGCCAGCTCAGTGCTGCTTTGATCTGCCAGTGGTGAGTGAGTGGCACCGGTGCTGAGGGCCCTTGGATGCGGATCAGAGTCCGGTTGATGCTGCTGGTGTCAGCAGAGCTGCGGACTAAAACTGAAGCCAGTGATTTTCTGCTATTTCCAAGACTGAACTAAATGAAGAGGCACTATGACAGACGTTATTACCCTCACTTCCTTTGCTCAAATCAAAGATGGAAAAGAAATGGTATGGATGTATTCCCATGTTGAAATGTAATTGACAGGAACATATATAGAGTTTGTTTGTATATTAAATGAAAGCAGCCTCTGCAAAGATATTGGCTGCTGCCCTCAGGGATAGAAAGTAACTCAATGTGGATACAGTATGGACAGCTTACTGCCTCTAAGCTTTGGAAACTCAGCCAATACATTTCCAGCAGAGGGCTTTAACATGCATGATTCAGTGCCTGATCTGTCAAGGTTATCACCTGTCTTCCTACACAGAGTTTTAACATTACTGCCCCCATGGTATCATCATGTGGTTGATGAATATACTGCGGAGGATGAATCATATTCCTCAATGAAAAACAGCGACTCATTAAATCTGCATTAATCACGCAAGCGCTGCTTAACAATGCACAGGCATAAACTAGAAATACTGCCTTGCTGTTGTATGCCTCTGCCAACCAGTCAAGAGGCAGTTTACATCCATGTCTGTCCAGACTCATATAATATGTACAGAGGACTGATAGAGAGCTTCGTCACATGGTGCAAAGCTCACTATCAGCAAATAAGCCAAAGAGCTTGTGGTGGACTACCAGAGGAACAGGGGGCCCCTGTCCTGACTGTCATCCAGTGAGAGGAAGTGAAAATGCTGAGTTATGGTGCTGAAAAAGGGTCAGAAAAGTGTTTTTGAAAAACACTATGATGTGTCACAGTGAGCTTAACAGCTTAACTTTGACCTTTTGGATATAAAATGTTATGGCTTCATCATTTTATCCTATTAGACATTTGTGTGAAACTTTGTCATAATTAGCATATGAATTCTTGAGTTATGGCTAAAATGTCTTTTCTGTCCAAGTGGGCATTTGTGCCAGATGTAATGAAATTTCTTCCAGGTGTTCCTGAGATATTACATTGATGAAAATGGGATGAACGTGAGGTAACAGTGACCTTGACCTTGAACTTGGACCACAAAAATTGAATAAGTTCATCCATGAGTCCAAGTGGACGTTTGTGGCAAATTTGAAATTGTCTCAAGCCATTCCTGAGACATACAGGCAGAGCTGCGGACGGACAGACAACCTGGAAACACGATGCCTCCTGCCATGGCTGTTGATGGTGCAGAGGCATAAAAAAGCACATAGGCACTGTGCAAACTCAGATTGACTGGGTGTGGCTGTATGCGTGTGTCCTAATATATGTGTAACTACCTGGGCGTGGGGGCAGGTGTAAAGGTTGGGCGATCTTCAGTCGACTCTTCAGATCCTCCCATCTCCTCTGGTCTACGGTCAGCAGAGCAGTGCCCTGTTGATGGGAGACAGACCATACACTTAAACACACTGCTGTCATCCTGTCACCTGCAGCCCACAGATGGGGGATCTTTAGAGAGGGAGAGATAGATACATGAGGCTCTGACCTTGTTCTCGTTGAAGTTTGCGATAACGACGCCCACAAACAGAGTGAGTCCGATCATACACCCCAGAAACACAAAGACATGGATGTAGATGCCATGGATCTGCAAGGCACAGATGCACAAATATACTTTCTTGGAAAACAACTACACTTTACTATGCAGGAGTTAATAATGGAAAAAAAAAAGAAAAAGAAAAGATTGGTACCGGTCCAACGCGGTGAATAATGACATCTCGGACCTCCACCCAGCCTTTAAGTGACAGCACTTCAAACAGAGCCAGCATGGCATTTCCCACATTGTCAAAGTTGAAATTACGAGGGTTGGCCCTTGGAGAGAACGGCATAAAAATATATAACACTGGTAGGTAAGTAATCAGAAATGAGAACCTGAACAGTAATAAAAGCAGCCTTTTCAAAAAGTAGGCAATCATACCAGACTCTAGGTACCCAGAAGCCTGGTTTCTTCTCTCCAGCTCTCAATTTCAGGTTGAGGTTTTTGGAAACGCTGACATTTATTCTGAATATACCATGACAGTCGTCCTGCAACCGATCACAGTAAAACACACAGAGGAGGTACAATTGGCATAAGCAGTACACACACAAAAGAAAAGGCTTGTTCAAAGGCTGTAATGTAGTCGCATGTTGAAACAGAATGACTCAAAAGACCTTGTGTTGGTTGCGCCAGCTGGACGTCAAAAAGTTGGGTGTAAGCCCTACCCCAGACTTAGCTATGTCCACCCATGTGAATTGAAAACTGTAGGACAGTCTACCACAGTTTGAAATTGGCAGTCACAAAAATCAATTTTCATAGCAGAATTGGATGACTGTCACGCTTAGTGCGCCAATTCAACACCACAGACAGCAACAGCAAATGTGTCACAGACCAGACAGCCAACAGATCACAAACTAGTCAGCAATTTCCAGCGTACACATAACCTGAGGCAGGTAATTGGACCCAGATATAGTACTATACGTGGATGGTGCAACAAGTATTGATTCTACACATGCTACATCCAGCTGGTGCAACCAAACCCATCTTATTTGTAAAAATAAGATAAACTAGCACTTGAGCTGCCTAATATCCCACCATGAACATGATGATATATGAAACCTAACAAGTTACACTAATGAGGTCATTAATTGAGCTGACAAATGCCTTAATTAGCAAATATTCTATGTCACATACTTGTCCTGACATAACTCATGGGTTTCATTAATAAGATCTCTGTATCTTAAGGCACAGCGCCGTTTTCAGTGGCTTCAAGAAAATGAGTTTTTCCTCATTAATAATCACAGTAATGCACATCATCCGCTCGACATGATGAACCTGGTTGTAAGTAAAGTGAAGAGTGAAGTTTCTATCATGTGGCATGCTCAAATTATTGTGTACACAACAATGTGTACACACAGACACAAAGATGTCCCTGTTTGTCAAGCATGCAATGCAATGCACCGTGGTGGGAGGGGCGGGGGCTACAAAGAAAAAAAAACAGAGTGGTTCTTTTTTTAATACAGGATTTTTTTTTTTACTTTCTTAAGGGAATCTTTAAAGCACCAAAAAGAGTCTATGTTGAACCGCTTAAGCACATTACTATAACCATTCTAAAAGGCATCAAAGAATAGTGTGCTGTGACACAAGCTTAGTGATCCGTTTTCTGGTCCTGCAAAGATTTTTTTTTCTTGAGAGAACAGGATGAGTGGAACTATTGGATTATTGATCTTACAAGGAATACGACTTCTACTCACTCTTTTTCGATTTGTACTTCCCCGCACAGAGTATCTTTAGTAAGTTTGTTTCATACTGTACCCGTCTGAGGATGTGGGGGTCGTTGCACTTGGCCAGCTTTCCAGCAAACAGTTGAACTCCAAAGCTTGCAAACACCAGCATTAGCGTGAGGAGCAGAATGGAAACCTGTTTGTTTGAGAAGACAATCAATCAAGAGTTAAAAGCAGCCAGAACTTTCCCACATAGTTCAACATCCCTGGTGTTGAGAGGGCAAGGGAAGGACATCAGAGTGCCCTGAAAATAAAGAATCCTAATTACACCCACAGAGAATCAGCAACTACTGCAGTCTGCCATGGAAGAAAAGAATAATCCTGCTGTGCAGTAACTGATAGTGTATAGCAATAACTGCCACATAATGTAATAACTTGTCAAAATGAAATAAAATCTCTCACTAAATGGGTTGGACATCTAATTTCCTGGATAATTTACTAACATCGCATTACTAGATTAATCATAAGTTATTATTTCCTGAGTGCAATATCATTATGTAATATATTGGGTGATGTTTTCAACTTATAAGATCGTGATGTGGATCTTGATGAGTGTGGAGGTATTGATTAAGTGTGTTTGTGGATGCCTGTCTGTGTCTAGGCGCTTGTGATTCAGAGTATGTGCTCACGGTCACTCACCAGGAAAATCTCCTTGAACCCCTTGAGAACCTCCCGCACCACCTTCCTCATCTGGGGCACCAATTTGAAGATCCTGAGCGGACGCAGGCAGCGCAGCATCATCAGCAGCTGAGCCCCAGACTCAGGAGGGACGTTAGGAGGCAGCCAGCACAGGAAGATCAGACTCACCTACAACAACCACAGGACAGAGGGGTTAGGGTGTGCTGCTGCTGTGTTACTACACACATCTTATGGCTGCCATGTGTTCACGTCGCAGAGTGCTCTTTAACTTAATGCTGCCATTTAGGTAAGCTCAGTTCATTTTGACTAACATTAACAGCTTCAAACAGTCCCTCTCCAGCATTGCAATCTACCAGAAAACAGATGCTATGTTCTACTGCAGTTAAACACAACATAAACTAAATCTATCCCCCATCCCTAAACTAAACAGTTCTTTAAGAGCCACTGCTATCATGCAACACACCACACTGGATAATGAATATGCAAATGAGCTGTATACAATAAAATGGAGTTATTTTGGAAAGATAAAAGAACAACACCAACTGGTAGCAGACAACACATGAAATAATGGTTGTGTGGCATTCAAACCAGATGATGTGGTGATTTTCACACATTTAACCACATGCTCATTAGCCACAAATGTAATCAAGCACAGCTCTTGTAGCCTTTTATGGTTCACTAAACTTTACGACAGCCTTAAGAGACTGCCAGAGGGAATAAATAAATAAATAAAAAGAACGCATCAAGAAGTCACACCTATTGATACAAGATTTGTTGCAAACTTTTTTCCAATACAGTTTCACCAACATGGTAACAGCATACTGAAAGAGCTTTTGAATTCAAGGTGTTCAAGGTGGAAGAGCCCATTCTTACTAGGTAGATAAAGATGTCCATGACTCCGCCAAAGTCTCTGATGACAGCCGTAGGTGTGAAGAACAGACCGTCGGCCATGATCTTCAGGTTGAGCTCAATGCTCATGAAGATCACAAACACATACTCCCCGATCTGAAACACAGAGCAATATTAGTCTATCCAATGTTCGTTCTTTCGTTCACCCAACCATGCAACCACCCATCTATCCAGTTTACAACCTGCAACGTGGGTTCTTCCATCACCCTCATGAAGGGTGACTCAAACATCATCGAGATGCAAGAGCAGATGGTCACTACAATCATCACCCAGTCCAGATAGGTGACTAGGCCCAGGAGATCACTGCAGGACACAGACACACACACACACACACACACACACACAAGCATATGAGTTTGATCACGATTTAGACAGAGCAAGACAAAAACTGCATTAACTAGTTGGCTTGCAAAACTGCACACACTCAGGGATCATTTAAGGACTGTGGTGAGACAGAAGAATGGAGGAGAGAAGAGAGGAAAAGAGAAGAGAGGAGAAGAGAAGAGAAGAGAAGAGAGGAGAAGAGAAGAGAAGAGAAGAGAGGAGAAGAGAAGAGAAGAGAAGAGAAGAGAAGAGAAGAGAAGAGAAGAGAAGAGAAGAGAGGAGAGGAGAAGAGCGAGTGTGGGGATCAGAAAGTGAATTTGTATGCATGTATGCATGTCTTTGTGTGTGTGCATGTGT
>OMLB01063500.1:18786-30382 GCA_900302555.1 Myripristis jacobus | reverse complement strand
TTACAAGAGCACTGTCATCTTTTGGTTGCACCTAAATGAAAATCTCCGTCATGTTTTATAAAGCACGCATGCAGGGTCCATTTCCATAGGTTAATTCTCAGGTTAATGCAGTGGAAGGAGGAGATTGTAAATTATTATGTGGACAAGGATGAAATGCATTACACCAAACAGGAGGTGATGTGGAAAATATTACCCAAACATGTCTCATATAGAAACAAGCAACATTATTTGTGGCTTCTTGACGCATTACACGTAAACCAGGATCGTTTAAACGAGTAATGGATCATACCTCGACAATCCACTGTCCTCCTACCTCATGTTTTTTGCTCTTTACTCTAACAAGAGGACAACTGGCAGAGAGAGCTGTGCGGTGTGTGAAAACAGAGTTAGTGCCAAGTTGGTGATTGTTTCGTGAACGTCTACGCTCTCCCCTGAATTTCGCCGAGAAGTTCCTGTGAATTTGCAACCCCCTCAAAAATGTCTGCAGTCTTAAAATTTAAACTCACAGGCAGTTTGTACTCAGCCATGACTTGCTACCGCTTTTATAAAGTTGTTTTCACACCTTTCTGCATTCTGTTTGTTTGTTTTCGCCGGTAGCTCAGTGCGTAATGAACAGATTTGTCTGAAAATGTGATGGACGGACCGCTCTTTTTGGTAGATTTTTGCAAGCTGGATCGGTGCCTTCTGCTCTGTGGTGATGTATTGTTTTCTGCTGTAACTATTGAGCTGGGTGGAAAGCCTTCCCAGTCGGCGGCTGAACACTGTTGCATTCATGTGTCTTTTAAATTAATTAAAATCAGCCCAAAAATGCTCATTAGTGCTTTTGTTACTCAGAAAAAAGAATGTGGCAGCTGAAGAGTGAGCACAGCCATAAGCTCCTTCTAGGTTCTTGAGTTACAAATTTTATATTAATTTCATATTAATAAATGCTCCCCATACCTTCTCCCCCTGGGCAGGAAGGTCAGAGGTCAGGATGAGCTAGAGAAATGCACCCTGGAAGCTGAATAGGCGCTCAGTGTCTCTCTATAGGACGCCTCAGCAGCGTGGACGCTTTAGGAACAGTCTCACGCAGCGTCCAGAGCCTGCCACCCAAAATAACAAGGAAATATTGTCTCTCTGTTATCCAGGCCTTCTGTCTCTCTCTCTCTCCTCTGACCTCATTAAATAAATCTCCCTCCTGTGTCTTCTGCTCGACCAGTTGGCCTGTTGGATCAGCTGTCTGCAAACAGACATGGTATAAACACAGGATGGCATCTGGCTGCATGTCCTGCTCCAAATTTGCATTTGGTCTGGGAAAAAAAAAAAAAACGTGCAAATATGTTTGGCTTCACGAACATTTTGGTGTGTTCTGTATCATTAGGCTAAGACGACACTCAGTAGTGAACACATGCTTTGGTGAATCTCATTTCTACACTTTTTTTTCCTCAAGCTGACTCGAGCACATGAATGAACAAGAGGGAGCTCAGTGGAGCGCAGACCTAACGGCCATGGTCCCAGCTGGAAGTTACTGTATCTACCTTTTTGTGCTAAACTCCGGCCTTGTTTTTGGCAAAGCTGCTGTCATGGGACATGTCTCTTTTTCGCCAATAAGCTGGTGAAGTTGTTCAGTGCCGCCTTGAGCCACTAACCTCCCCGCTGGGTTTTGTCATGTTACGTGGATGTGTTTGGAAAGTGCCGCCCTGTTTGCGCCAATCTGGTGTTTATCTCTGTGCCCGAATTTTACTGCCTGCCCTAATCCACTCCCAGTATGTAAGGTGACTAGGGTTAGGGTTAGGGGTTAGGGTTAGGGTTAGGGTCTGTCACAAAGCCCACCTCTGATTAACCTCAACCCTAACCCTAACTCCACTGTAACGGTAACCCTAACCAACCTAAACCAGCAGAGGCAGCACATAATAGCCAATCAGAGGCAGAGTAGGGGAGGATATTACCAGAATCCAGGTGGGATAGCGCAGTCACACTCAGAGGTGGGTGACTTGTTTGGGAAGAAAATAAAGCCGAAAGAAAACGAGACGGACTTGAAAATGCAGCAGAATCTGGATGCACTTCAGCAGTGAAAGCAATAATAAAGTGGAATGCAAAAAAAAAAAAATCTATTAAAGCCCTCCTTTTGTTCAAAAGAGCCGGTCTTTTGAACGGCTCGTCGAAAGGAGCGGAGCCGTAAGAGCTGGTTCTTGTCAAAGAGCCGCAGTTCTCATCACTATTGTGCTCTCCTCGCTGCTCACGGCAGCGAGGAGCAAGTCCGTCCAGTGCTTTTTAAGTTACAGACACACAGACTGAACAAACGTAACTACACTCCACTTCAAGATGCGCTACTCTGCGATTCCTAATTGGTGTTTAAACAAGAATAAAGAGTGTAGTAAATGTATATGCTTCAAGGTTTCCTCCCACATGTCAATCATTCTGTGTAAAACCCAGATTCATCAACCTCCATTTAGTTGTCACTTTTGCTGATTTTTGTTGCAGTTATATATGTGTAAATATAAAGTAAATTGTGTTTTGCTGTAATGTGTGAAGCTGAAGATTCTCGTCAACGTAGATTTCAAACAATTGAGATTTTATGCCGCCGAATGCCAGACATGTGCCTGTGAATTACAGTGGCCATGATTCATGACGCCTATGAACGGAGAGGCTGTTTGAAATGCAGCATCCATAATCAGATGAAGTACAATGGGCAGGTAATGTTGCATGGCTGTTAGCTGATACCACATTGGACACGACCGCATTGCAATAAAAAAAGGTTTAAAGGGAGATCAATCTTTTTTTATTGCCAGTGTTATTCTAGCACCTGTCGTTCATGTGTGCACAAGAACCTTATTTCTCCCTTTAGTGCCTGACAGACTGGGAAGTACCGGGCTTGCTAAATGAAACATCAATAACAAGTGGGTTTGACCTCCCTCCCCTGCACGGCTGAAGTGAACGGACGGCTTTCAGGGGGGCAAGCCTGATTCTCGAACCTCGCGGCTGCCTCTGCACGGCCGTCCGGGAAACAGCGATGCAGCCACCACGCTCACATAACCTCAAACAGGCCAGAGGAGCGTTAAACACCGCAATGTGGCAGCAATTTTGGGTTCCGCTCCGGCGAGAACCCGTGGCGTGTTTCCTTTTGAGAAGTCCTACACGTTCGCGGCTGTCTGGAAGAGCCGCTTTGTCGAGGGAAATTTCACGGCCACTTTGGCAGCAGGAAGTGTCTTTGGTCAGGGTGTTTGTGTAAACAGCTCGTAATGGTTTTAGCCTGTGGTGAGGCCGCTGTGGCGCACATACACATGTACACACACACGTACACATTCACATACACACACACACACTTGGATGTGCAAGTATTTGGGCAGAAATGCACACACCGACGTCTGCGCTTGCATATAAACACCCATGCATTTGTGCCCATATAGGCAGATGCATACTTGTGGAAGCATTTGCAGGTGTCCAGAAACACACACACACACACACACACACACACACACACACACACAGGATGCCTGCTGCTATACACCACAGGCATGAATTCACCTCATTCAAATGCAATTAAGCCCAGACTATACAAGCGAGATCCATTATAGCTGCATAATGGCTTTCACAAGCTGTATCAAGGTTTAACAAATGTGCTTTACACTCATGATAATAGCTGTGTTGGCTTTTCGTATCCACTTAAGCACAAATTTATATTTCCTAGTGCACGATTGCTTGCCCAAAACAGACCATTGGCCTCTATTTCATAAATTCTTGTCCTGGCAATTCCTGTTTTCGTTGCTTGCTTAGACAAATTAGGCTGACGTGTAGGATGAATTGAATCTAAAAACCCATTGTGTTTTGCTGACCCTTGAGTGTTTACTTGAATGAGTAAGCATGAATAAGCCTAATGTATTGGTTGGCTTAAACATATGCTTTATTGTTTTTGCGTCATATATATTTAAAAAAAAAAAAAAAGATCATTGTCTACTGCTGGCTCACTCACATTTTCGCTGGTGTGTGCTCGAGTGATTAGCTAAACATATTGAGATTACTTTCGCACATTTTCACCCGGATTCCACATCATGCAAGAGAAACCTTTGCACGTGCACGTTTTTATTTCAGTACGCACAGAAACCATGGATCCAGCAGCAGTGTGTAAACCGCTAAAACAGAGCACATTAAAAAGCCTTTTAGGTTATACCGTCTCTGTCTCCTCTGTCAGGTTTTTTATTATCCCTCCTTCCAGTCCCGCTAATGTTTCGTAAGGAAGTCAAGCAGCGGTCAGCTTTGACAACTTCTCTCAATCACCCTCCTACACCGAGGCTGCTTGATAGCTTTTCCAGTAAACTCGAACTGAAACAATGTCAAGATATGAGTCACTTTCCATCAGGAGAATGTTATGAGGCTTTGACTAAGTGAATGATCACTTTACAATGGGCTACCTCATTAAAAGTGCTCGGCTAGATACAGGGCGTTGCGTATGATGTTGACTGGGATGTGGCAGAGGTTGTTTTTGCTTGTGTGCAGCTTGGATCTTTGCATCCCTGACTCCTCGTTGTTGTTTTCTTGCAGTGTTGGCACTCGAGGAATTTAAAGCTTATGGCAGTGTTGCACTCGAGTCAGTCTGAGAAGAAGTGCCTGGCTAAAACCTAGAGGCTGTCGCTGTGGAGGCTTCTCTGATCCTGTCAAGTTATTATGCAGGAAATAAGCGCCGACGTGCTTTGCAGGTAGAATATCACCGATTTGAAAGGAACGAATCACGATCATGGTCATAGCTAATGGCTTTGCAAGTTTAGGGACATTACACATTTATTTTAATAGCATGCGAAGGTAAAAAAAAATAGACCCAATGAAACACAATGGTCAGCCAGGCTATCAGAGTATGGGTTAAAAATGTGAAAAGAATGTGGTTCAGACATGGGCCAGGTTGGTAAATTCATTGAAAGACCCTCTTGGCCAAAAGAAGTAAGCAGATTTTATATAACTTTGATATATTTTCCATATTTTCCTGTTATACCTCTCCCCAGTGGACCACTGACACTTTTCAAAATGAAAGGGATTATAGGAATATGCAATTCTTTTTTGCCAACATTATGTAATTTATGATGTCATATTTTGATTGTTTTTAATGGAACTCACAGATTTGGGTTAAACCGCTCGGGTTAACATATCAGCAAAGTCCAATGGTGATTAAACAAACTGCCATAGAGGTCTGGCCAATTATGTAGTTATGAGGCCATGAATTCTTTTGTTAAAAGTACCCACTGTTTTGTATGTTTGTGTATCTCAGTCTCCTGAAGCAGTTTTAATTCTAATTCTAGCAAAAAACAGGGCAAAAACTGAGTAATAAATAAGTAAATAGATAAAACTAAATACATGTTCAATGACAACGGCAGACTCGGATGCTTCCAGTGGCAACATGGTAGATGTACGACACCTGGATGTGTGTGCAAAGCATGACATCAGTTGGACTTTGGGGCAAAATGTCACACAAGAGATTTTAGCGCTGAAGGCCGCCTGGCTGGCTTTGGTCTCAAGCCACTGAAGCAAATGACAAAGCAGTATTATTATTTCAGTATCTTATATTCCCTCTTCAGTCATCTTTGAGTCTCTGCTCCACTTAGCTTGCTTACTCTTGATTTTGAAAATGGGTTTATTGTTTGTGACACATACAGGCCATTGTAATTCAAAGGGATAGGAGGGAGGAGGGAAGTTCTGTTGATGTTGCAGTTCCTAGTGGCTGCTGAGGCCAGTAAGATGATTTGCAATATAAATGATCTCCTCCCTCTCTCTTTTGTCTCCTTTCTCCTTAATCTTCCACTGTCTCTCTCACCTCTCCCAGGTATTCAGTCCTTCACAACGGGAGCCACACGGAGCAGGAGAAAAAGTCTCTGCACAACGACACAGAGTCCCACGAGTCCTGCTTCTGACCAGTGATGACTCCTCAGTCACATCTCCAACACTGAGCACTGAACCTCGCCTCCACCAACATCACCACAGACGTTGATGGAAACCACAGCCTTCCTGCATCCAGAGCTGATAATCCACCACGGCTGCTATGGCCCAGTCTGACTTCCAGACCTACAAATCTGCCACAGCTGGCCCGCTGTCATCTGCAAACCAGAGCCATGATAGGACTTAATCGGGTCCAGGCGAGAAACTTTAGGAACTCAAAGCGTGGGTATGGTTTCAAAGATTGACCAAGACTTGACCTGTGGTCGGAGAAGGCAGCAGGGATCTGGTGGACTGGAGCAAATCCACTTATCTGTCTCTCTGATGCCGGTTTTGTGTCATGCTAGTTCACCTGCCAGTAACAGAAACCCACAGAACATGAACTGGCCCAGTCAAACTGAACCAGAGCCAGAATCCGACCCGCCGGCGCTCTGACATTACGCCACATGGGTCGCTCTCTCTTCGAAGTCCTGGTTGTCCTTTGGAGAACCCGTGGCTTCGATTTGGCGAGGGATTAAAACGGTGGACCGCTGGGATACAGAGTGTGTAGGACATCTCTTTTAACATTCACAGTGTGAGATGTGATTACTTTATTACTTCATATGAGGAGTCGTGGAGGTTAATTATGTTGCCAAAGCTATTTGATATTACTTAACGTGGACTTGTTTTCCATGATTATATGATGCTGTCGGTTTTCTGATGCTTGGGTACAAAACAAGGATGACTGACTACAGATTTCATTTTAGAGGGGTGTTCTTCATCAAACAATGAGGGTGATAATTGGGCCAAAATGAACTTTTCAGATAAGCTTTATTGATCAAAATAGGCAGTGTTTAATACGCACACAAACACATTGACTCTCTAGCACTGAGTTTCTTCAAGCGTTTGTTTAAATAGATTTTTTTTTTTTTTAAATTTGCTTTTCCAAACAAGTGTCTTAGCCTTGACACACAGCGAAAGCAACTGTGGGCCTCCGACACTCAACGTCAAACTAGAGAATAGAGCAGATCCCCCTTCCTCTCGTTCCCAGCTTTGCCGAATCCTTAAAAGCTCAAAGACCGGAGAAGAAAGTAACAGCAAAGCTAGGATAAACCCTTGATCTAAACTTTCAAAGTGCATTACTGGAGTGGCTGCTAATATTATGACACAATTTATCATTCCTTACTCATCATCGTTTCCTTTACAATAGGGTCAAAAAGAAGTTTCCATGCAATAAGACGTAGAAGACAGCAACCCAGTGAGTTTTCACTGCGTGATTTGACGGGCATTATGGGGATGTTGGAGCAATATGTAGATGGTTATGGTATTCTGCCGCTTTCTAGTAATATACTTTTGACTGTAAGTGCGCAAGTGAATGCATGTATGTGTACTGATGCGAGTCGAGAATGTGTAGGTGTGTGCATTTTGTTTTTAATGCATGTTTGTGTGAGTTTCCGGAGTGATGTGTGCGTACAAAGTGCCCCACCCCATCATCCCATGCTATGTCGTTCCCAGCCCATCGTGATAACGCCATTTGTTTCCCCCGAGCCTCCCTGCCCTTGAGGCTATGTCAAAGAATGTACCAGATATTTTTCCATTTGTTTATACTCGTTTATATTCATGGAAACGCAGAAGCCATCCTTGAGATATAGATAGCTGAACACTAAAACCATTTTTTTTTTTTTTTTACCTGTGACTGTAATGCAAACATGCTCCCTTTTTTTCCACCAAGATGTAGTTAATTTTCTGTGCCATTCCCGTGCAGGCTATCTTACTTTTGTGTCCTTGAGGACGTATGGCAAAAAGACACAGAAGTTTGTTGAAAAGCTGTGACTCCAAACACTAGGCCTATTAATTGGCTCTGCTGCCGCTCTATTACACCTAAAATCTAAATCTACACCTGCAGCCGTTGTAGAAGTCTCACTTTTTGCTCTATCGCTACTGACCTGCTGCTCTGCTTTCACTTTGGATAAATCGCATTTTGCCTTCTTTTTAGCTGTTTGGAACTTAAAGGAATACATGATAACGTGGAACGACACAGGAGTTTTTTTTTCCCACCATTGTTGTTTTTATTTATCTTTATTAAATAGCTTTCAAGGCAGAGTTGCCTGGAGTATCAGTGCAGGATAAAAGAAGCACAAATATATGAAGAGCTTTTACCGTGGCAGCCACTGTATACAGTGTTACTGTAACGCCGGACAGAGGCAGGATGAATTTATTGAATTGGGTCCTTTGCTGTATAATGGCTGCCTTTCTGTTTTTTATGCTTAAAGTGCAGTTTATTGACGGCATTGTGCCAAGTCCAGCTTTGGAAGAAAACCAACAAAGAGATAATGCCAAGATACTCTGGGAAGGCCCAGTCCAGAGCACAAGCTTCTCATCTTGGTTTATTGGATGATGTTTGAAAGAACTGACCTGAGTCTGTTCGGTCTGATGCATAAATCCCATTACGGATCGAGGATGTGTGCAGCGAGGAGTGTATACTCACCCAATCCGCTTTTTTCATGGACCATTATAATTATACAAGTTTAAACAAACAGTCAGAATTTACCCCTTACCCGTGTCCCTGTCGTTGAACGGCATAGTTACCAGAAAGTAAACAGAAGCACCTTGGCAAAACCAATTTCTAAAGTGGGTTGCACAGGAACAAGAACAGTCCTCTCAAAACAGTTGATCAGTCGCTGAGAACTGATGTACTGGCACCAAGGAAAGCCAAAACCCTCTTCACTGGAAATTGTAGGCATGCAGTGTAATTACAGGACAGGCAGAAGCCCATTGACCCACTTGAGGAGTCACGGTTCTGATGAAACGTCCCGTCTAGACTGAGGATCCAGGAAACGACAGCGGCTCTCATGTTACTCCAGATACATACATAAATACTGGGCCAGTGCATGACAGTCTAGCCCAGAGAGTCAGGGAAAAGGAGCAAGGTCAGACATGCGGTTCAGTTTACTTCATTTCAGTTCAGCTTTGTTGAAGCCTTTATTGTCGAGTAAGGCACATTCAGTGATACATAACATCACAACTGGAGCTGGGGAAGATTAGTTAGTTCCTTCAAGTGCATGTCAGAAATATCATGTTAATCATATTAACAAAGTTAGTAACACATGGATGTCCTACTTTAAGTTATAATTACAAGTGGAAAATATGATGAAAAATGATGATATCCAGGCTTCTGAGTTGTGACATCCATGGGTGATGCTCAAGGTTGCCTAATATTTCCTAACTTGGAAATCAGTCAAGTCAAAACCTTATATGCACCTTGTTCACTGACACTTCACAACATGGCCTGTGAACGAAAGTCACATTTATTGAACAGACATTTATTGATTTATGTCATCCAGCCCCATTAGAGACTATGGCAGAGAAGAGACAGAGCAAATCTGATACCTGTTCCTGTAACTTTAGCTAAGCCAGATGGACTTATCTGTGCTCTTCCTCTCCAGTGTTCACACCACTTAAGAACACATAAAGAAATAGCTGAATATGAGAATTTGGCAAAACTGAACTTAAAGCATTGGGTTGTATCATTACCTGGGCGTTATGAGTCCAGATGGTAGTGAAATATCCTCATGAGTTGCTCCGTGCTGCCTTGGACTGGTAAAGCAGAACACTGTATTTGTGTCTCTCCATTCACCTCTATAGTGCAGCAAAACAGGTCCCAGAATTACACATAAGCTAACACTAAGTTGATTAAAGCAATCATAATAAAAAGCACCATTCAAAATAGAAAAATAATAAGAAAAGAGATTTCACTTCCACAAAAATTGAGTTCCAGTACTTGTTTTGACTTGTTTTTAGCTTTTCAGCTTCTTTTACCCCCCAAAAACATTTTTCACCCTTTTTTTTGGTCCTAGTGGTTGGTTGGATTACATTCTCCTTCCTAACAAACTGCACCTCAGTTCTCTTGTTAGAGGACTGAGACCTTTTCAGGGTATTGGGTGCCTGGAGAGGTCAAATGACATTGTTCTCACCTGACCAAAACAAAGTGAACCAAAAGAGCAAATGCTCCTGAGTTCAAATAAACACGTCCAAACAAGCTTTTTTGTCAGGCTTGGTAAAAGGCCAGAAGGCTTCACAGGACAACAGGAAACTGCATCATTTAACGTTTTCAACAAATGACATCAAGAGCTACACAAACAAGCATCAGCGGAGAGCACCAGAGGAGTCAAGGGTTCAGTATAATTTACCGTGCAAAAACACCAAGCTCTCATATAGACATAAGACTACATCATCTCAAGTATAAATTCAAGATGACTGAACAGAGCCTATCCTGAATCTCCCATTTTGTTCTCTTAATAGTTGCAACATCAAATACACTTATGTGTAAATAACAAAAAACCCTAATCCTAATGCAGGACACAAACAGGCGGGGTGGCTTCTACGATGGCTCCGGTTTTAGGACTTTTTGAAGGTTTTAATGGCTGCTGTAGTGTTATTGAATTTTCTGGTGTAGAGATGATTTTTTTTTAGGATCGAATGGTAGATAATGAGTGAAATATGGGAGGTTTCCTATGCTGATGATGAAAAATTGTGCGTTTTAGTCTAGTTTTGATTGTTTCGTTTTTCCAGAATTGATTTTTTCCTCAAACTGTGACCTCTTCCACAATTGAAGCACAAGCACTTTTTTTTGTGATTTAAGAAAGGTAAATTCAGCAAGGTTATTCCTGTCACAGACCTCACCAGATATGTTTTGAATGCTAAGTTGAATAAGTTAAGCTTGTTAAGAAGTTGACCTCCCTTTCAGCGATGCCACACCCTTAAGTATGAGATTATTTATTCCCAACCATTTTATGTATTTCCACTCTTAAAGAAAACCCAAACACAGACTGCTTTTGAAGTTTTAATGACCTCTAGTGGTCAAAAGAATGCTATTGCAGTCGAAATCCTCTTGGTCACCAGTTTGACCTTTTGCAGAACTCCAATGATTTGTAACCTCAATTTAACCCTAATCGTAATTTAACCCTAACCTTAACCGTAACCTTAAGCCTAACTGCGAGGATCCTGTCAAGCAAGGACCTTGGTTACCTGTGATGTAGTTACCTGTTTTGTCACGGATTGGCCAACAGGAACCTCGATCAGCCAATAGCAGATTGTCGTAGCACAGCTTTAACCACTAGATGGCAGTCCAACCTGAAAAGCAGTCTGTGTTTGGTTTCATGAAAAATTAACTAACAAGGTGAAAAAGTCATTGTTCAGTTAATTATAATTGGTGAAATCAATAACTGGCCATCATATGAATTCACCTTGTCAGTCTGTTTTGTTTAAACAACAGGCACTCAGGGTACAAAGTTATTATTGGACATCCATTGTTGATTATGTATTTTAGTTACAAGGCAAATGGAACTTGAAAGCAGTGGAAGTTATGAAATTTTGCATCATAAATTATTTATGATTGAAAATGTTTTATTTTGGTGTCTTGCCGCTCACACACAGTGCACACACAGCAGCAACAAAGCTTCAGTGTGTATCTCAGGCCCTGTTTTCCCCCTTTCAGTTCAACCAATTACGCAAATCCTCTGGAGTTGTGTAAGGCTTATTATGGTGGCAATAAGTGGACTGAACTGTATATAATAACGGTATATCTTTCTGCAAAAGCTGTTATCTTGTCCGCGTAGTCGACTCTAACAAGCAGTCAAGCTCTCGCTCTGTCCTTCGCTGACAAACATAACCTTTCACCAAAGCCTGGAGGCAGAATAGGCGGAGAACTAAAGAA
>OMLB01063497.1:21215-37122 GCA_900302555.1 Myripristis jacobus | reverse complement strand
TGTACCTGACACTGTACTGAATGTTCAGCTTGGGAGCTGAGAAGTCTCTTTACTTTACTGGAAGTCCAGCAAAGAGAATGTCTTTGTTCACCTATCGGTTCCCCGGGGGTTTGGACTTGGGAAGGGGCGACGGGATGGTTTGTGTGTGTGTGTGTGTGCATGTGTGTGTGTGTGTGTGCATGTGAGGATGTACAGTACTGTATTGTGCTGTGCTGTGTGTATCAGGAGAGGCCTAGACCTGCGTGGAGTAGGAGCGGTGCAGCGTTGCATATCGCCCAGCCGGATGGGCGGCGCAGTGGGGTGAGTGCTGCTCGGGCTGGTCTAGACTTCGCTGGAAATGGAGCGAGACGGTATGAGGACATCGGGGGTGGTGGGGAACCGATAGGGCTGATGGTCATGTGATCTCGGTGAATGGAGATCCCCGCGGAGTCTGCAGGGGAGAGAGAGGAGTGAGAAAGAGAGAGAACGGGGGAGAGAGAAGGCGAAGGAAAGAGAAAAGTGAAGAACGAATAATCAGGAGCGATGCCCGGGGAGAGGGGAGGTGTACGGATGACAGGTCGGAGAAGAAACAGATGTACAGGCGAGGATTTGAGAGACCAAAACAGAAATAAGGCAACAAAGGGAGGGATAGTGAGGAGACAGAGGGAGAGATCGCCAAAAAAGATGTGAGGTTGGTTAGAATGGTTGAACGTAGGTGTTATAAGGTGGGGAGGAGGAGGAAAGTGCGGGATGCTGGGGGAGAGTGAGGGAAAGGGGAACAGATTGAGAGGAGAAGAGGCAAGGTGGGAGACAGGGGAAAAGAGGCAGTCAGGTGAGGGTTAGTGAGGGTGACAGACCACAGAGGGCACAAGACATTTCAGACACAGGTAGCAAGTGTAGAAGTCCCGCTTCATAAAGGAATGGCTCATCATCATCATCATCATCATCGTCCATCACCATCTTTATTTAAACAGGGATGGTCAATAGAGAGCATACTCTCTTTCACAATGACACACTGAATATACAAAGAAATATAAAAGCAATAAAAACAATAAAAGCAATGAAATACATCATTTTAAAAAAAAATGTGTCATTATGTGCTCAGAGACAAAGACTGCTGTACAGTCTTTGTCTGTAAAACACCCAGGGAGGTAGCTAGCCTTCTCCAAAAAACCAACAGGGAGTGCTTTTTAGAGTTCCAAAAAGGGCAAAAATGACAAGAAAATGATTCAGTACAATTCGTGCAAAATGATCCAAGTCTGCCAAAGCCAAATTAATCACATCCTGAGAGGAAAACGCCTACATTTACAACGTTAATTCGTGCAAATCTTCACTATTGCCTTTGATAGCAAAACGCATAACGCAAAAGTGCACCCAAGCTTCGCGCGGCGCCCACGTTCTGCCTGGTGAGAAATTGTGAGAGATCTCTCGTGATGCGTGAATTCACCATGAACTCTTCTGTATTCACACATTTACAGCGCTCCACTGAAGGAGTTTGGTCTGTTACCAAGCTTCTGTAGCTTCCTCCTCTAGCGCTGATATTGTTAAAATGGTCAAACGGTGTGTTTTTCCTGTATTGCAAGTTCTCATCAAGCAGAACGTAGACATTCAGGGCTTGACTGTGCATTAGAGTGAACTGTTTTTGTTGTCAAAGTACGTTTGTTGTCATTTTTGCTCTTTTTGGAACTCGAAAAGCAGTACCCAGTGACTCTAGTTATTTTGGAGAAGTCTGCTATGGACTTGTACTGGCTAGCTTCCTCCCTGTGCGCTGCATGGAGAGGGACAGCAGTGTTTCAGTTGGCACAGGGGTGAGTAGACTCTGACAAATTTTCAATTTTGGGCTGAACTGTTCCACTAAATGCTTGTTGCAGCACTCCTATACTGCTGCT
This sequence comes from Myripristis jacobus, assembly GCA_900302555.1. Lineage (NCBI taxonomy): Eukaryota > Metazoa > Chordata > Actinopteri > Holocentriformes > Holocentridae > Myripristis > Myripristis jacobus. Next base: position 35,254 of record OMLB01063497.1, on the reverse strand, counting down.
CCACCCCTGAAGGGAAGCTTTTTAAAAAACGCTGCAGTGCTGATAAGGAGCAGATGCAAACTGTGGGGACTTCTGCAACAGCTACCACCTTGTAGTGCTATTCTCCTCTACTGTCGGCTCTTTAAGGCCTCAGCTGAATTCACGGTTTTCCTCCAGCCAGCTGCTTTCCATTATATCACAGTGTTTCCTGAGGACAGTAAATTACACCTTGGGTGTGTCAGCCAAACTGCTGACTCACTTCAAAGAGATAAGTGACTTTCTAAACCCCTGATAACAAGGAAATGTGTAACACAGAGGAGTTTGGGAGTGAGGAAGCGCCTCTTCCCCGAGCCAGCATTCACACCAGGATTTGCGCTATCCTCTGGCTGGAATATAATCGCCGCTCATTTCACACCTGCAGGACAAATCTCATTTGTGCTGTTATCAGCCTACAACAGGGTTTGAGTGCACGGGGAGTTAGGGGATTCAGTTGGGTGTTTTTTTTGTTTTTGGGGTTAGGGGTGCAGGTGGGGCTTGGGGCATGCATGAAAGGGGACGTTCACCTTTCAGATCGGAGGGGAATGGAGGACAACGGATTCAGCTACCGGACAAGGGGTGTGAATCCCATGCCCCTTTTTGTGAGTGTAGCCCTGCCTCACACCCACCCCCGCCCCTTACCTGAGGACCACTTAACTTTTCGAGTGGACTCTCCACACAAGGCAGCGTCACCATGGGCATGCCCAGCACAGACTCGGGGCGTTGGGGCCGTGGTGGAGGAGGAGGAGGCTGCATCTGCTGGAAGTTGTTGATCACACAAGTCACCTGCAGAGGGAGACCGGGCAGAAGACGTACAGAGGCCAGAGGAAAGGGGAGGATCGGGAAAAAGGTCAGAGAAGATTGAAAAAAGTGAAAAGTCAACAACTCTACACCGTCCTCTTCAAAGGCCCCGCTCACAAGGGGACAGACGAGACAGATCGCCATTCACACCTGGCATTAACGTGCGTCCCACATGCATCTCAAGCGACCACTTGTTATTGGATTTGCGACTGACCTCAGATCCTTTAAAATGACTTCATTCCTTTCATTTCTTACTTTGATTCCTCTGCACTCTCCCATCTCTTCTTCCTCCTCACCTCTATCTTCCGTGAGATAACTACCTTCCCAATATCTCTGGCCCACTCACGAAGCAGTGGTGCCCAATCTCTCTATTTTAAGGATTATGCAATGAAGACGCCTCCATCTTCCCACAAAAACAAACTTCATTCAGATTTAAGCTTCACTGCAAACCCCCGCTCTATCAACCATTCCTTCCTTTAATAAAGAGACTAGGCGGTCTTCCGATGTCATCAGGGATGTATTGGGACACATAAATGACCAGTGACCGCTCACCGTCTGAATGGATCACAATGCACCGTTTCACACCTATACTGAGCACCGTCAACTTGTGATTGGATGGGTGTTTAAACCAAGTGTGAACAGGGTCAAAGTGTCTCCTTGTTAAGGAGCCCGCAAAGAGTCAAGTGTTTCAAACATGCAAACATTACTTCCACACATTCAGTGATCCATTTGTTCCTCCAATCCTGCAACCCCCTCACCAGAAACACAGCGATGGCTCCTCCGGTGAAAAATCCTGCCAGGACGTCGGCCCAGTGGTTGCGGTACTCGGCCACCCGGACCACGCCCACGAGCATGGCCAGACAGAGCAGGGTGAGGCTGACCGTGGGCTTGGTGAGCCGCGTGCCTTTGGTCCTGAACACGAGCGTCACGTACATCTGCAGAAAGGCATACAGAGAAGCACACACACACACACACACAAACAAACACAGGCATGCATGAACATGAACTCACAAGGAACGTGTTATAGATGAGAACACTGCACTGATTGGTTTATTTATTGGTGTGTCACTACATTCACATCACAGGCCTTCAGTTTTTTCCTGGTCTGACCTTGCCTTGACTGTTCATGTTTGTTAGTGATTCGTAATTGACTTCATTGTGAACAGATCTCTGCCCTGAAAGTCCCTGCATACATACGCTTACATCAGTGCATGCTGAATGAATGAAACGGAGGTGAAAGCGTTCATTTCTGGGAGCATCTGCTGTGGGGTTTGTCAGCTGAGGATATGGGAAAGAAGGCAAAAAAGGGCTTGGATTGAGGAATCTCCCCATACGTCTATTAAATTTGTAACCTCATGGTCTCTTCACTGTCCCACATTGTTGCTGCTGTTCTCTATTTTGTGTTTTGGTCTGCCACTGCACACACTGACAAACAATGCAGTGACAACTGTGTCAGAAATCTGTCACATGTAGATTTTTTTTTTTTAAAGACCGCTTTTTAAAGATAGCTAGTTACCTGTCAAAGTAGCTGCTGAGTGGGATCCAGTGTTTGATGTTTTCATGGAAGTGTAAGTCTAGGCGCTTGCCCATGCCTTTATATTTAAAGCTGAGTACCTGTGTACTTTGACAGCTCAAACTGGCAGTGGGAGTTCTCTGAATTTGTGAAAGTTTGAGGGGCATCATTACCCAGAAATCGAGTAATGCTCAAACATTTCTTTTCTTAGTGGCTGACTGAGGGTGGAAAAGGTGAAAAGTAATCTTTTCACAGCTGGTGCAGCCATTACTGGAGTCCAGCTTTGCCCTGATGGAGCACTACTCACCAGAGACTAAAAATGAGTACTTAAATTAATTTGGGCAAATCATGCAAATCAGTGGGGTTCTAATGGTGGATATGTGATGACCCTCTCTGATGCAGCTCCAATTTGTGATTTAGGCTGATGAGATGGGTGTATTTTCACATAAACATAGTTTCTAGTGCAGATCATCATAAAATCTCTATCTAGCATGCATTCACAGATCATATAACCTCTCTCTGACCACTTGTGGAGAAAAAAACTAAAAAGCCATCACCTTCGGCACGCTCCAACCTACCACTGTGTAGACCGCAGAGTAGACGCTGAGCGCTGCGTCCTTGGAAGGGAAGGACTTGCGTGCAGACATGACGATGAGCGGGTTCCCCGTGCAGGCGCGGCGCTCTGTGATGTACTGCATGGTGGACTGGCAGCCTAGCGCTGTGTAGTTGGGCCGACATGCAGACAAGAAGTGAGGTGTCTGGTTTCCTGTCACCACCTGGCCAGCATTGGCAAAGATGGTGGTGGTGAACAGGCCGAAGGCATAGACACCTGAGAGGTCAAAAGCAGAAGGGAGAGTAGAGGTCAGGGTGGAGAGAATGAAGAGAAAAAAGAGGATAAAGTGAGACAGGGAGTGATATCAAAAAGAAAAGGGCAGTGAAAGAGAGGGAGAGATGTAAGAGAGGCAAGAGTAGAGAGAGATCAGAAGAAACAGTGATACAGAAGAGGGAAAGATGCAGTTAAAGGTAAAAAGAAAAACAGATATAAGACTGTGCAGCACCATGAGATAAAACAGGCAATGCTGAGTTTTTTCCCTCCCTAAAATAGCCCCAACACATTATTATCAGCTGAGGTGTGAAATTGCAACAGAAGTCTTCACCTCAGCTAATTCAGCTGAATATGCAAATCTGTGGGCCACTTAATATTCATAACAGTGTTATCTGCCATTATCTTAAATGTCTTACTTCAAAGATTACACTGTAATTTATCATCCAATTAACATCGACATGCACATGCTTTGTTTTACAAACTCTGAAGGGTAACAGGTCAGGTCCAGGTACTTTATTTACAAGTTATTTAGACGTCCCTCGCTTTCTTTTTCCCTTCTCTTTCTCTCTCCTGCTCTTTGTCACACAAGCACACTCATGCACACAGACACAAAAATGCTTACAAAGGGATCTGGGTGTGCATAGTGTGATGTAGTGTGTGCACCTAGGAAGCGTATGATACGTCTCAGCAGGGGGTTGAAGTAACAGCAGTCTGCGGTGACAATGGTCTTCTCCTGGGTTCCCTCCGCCTTGGTGAAGAAAGCACACAGCTCTCCAACCAGGATCTGTGCACACAAAAGGAGCAGAAACAGAATGAGTGGCTGAAAGCGTCTCTGCATAACGGCAAACTTTGTCACACATTCTGCAGTTTTCATAATGCAAAGGAAAACATGCAGTTTTGTATGTGGTCAACTAAACTTTTTAACAGATAGGAAACTAAAATACATACTGTAACTTCTCATTATAATTACATTTATTGTCATCAGTGGGTGTAAACACAATCAAGAAACAGCGGGAATCTGACATCCTTTCCGTGCATTTCTCTGGATTCAAACAATCAGTTTTGATGGGGGATAACAGTTATTTTTTTGCACGAAGACAACCTCAGTTTTATTCTGCCTGCCCCGGTTTGATCAACTCTTCAACTGCACCTGCTATCCTCCTCCTGGCTCAACAAACGGCAACAGTAACAGCACAAGCCTCCAAAGTGTATGTTGTTATCTACTGAGCTCTACAGCAATGGTAGCTATGAAAACATTTGTTATTGTTGCAGTGCTAATAAGAGCTTTTTCATGTCCAGCAAGTGAGATATTTTCACTTTTCCGATGGTCAGATTTTCTTACTGGGGTCGAGACAATAGACCTTTTTCAGAGGCCATTTTTTCCTGAAATAGCAGGGTAAACACAAGCGTCACTAATTAAAGTTTCATTCCATTAAAGCATACCAGAGCCTTTGCAGTGAGTCAGCATGAACAAGAGCAGGACGCTGGCTCTGCTAGACCTAAATGGAACGGCTTTGTTTTCTGTTGGACCCAAAAGCAGACACAGACACGAGGTTGAAGGCAAAGGATGGGAGTTGTATTGGAGGATGGGGGGGGGTTGTTGGTTGTGGTGAGACGGTGAGGGATAGTGGAGCCAAGCTGAGCAGACAGGCGGGCAAGTGAGTGAGCGGACGAGCAGGCGAGGGAGGCAGGGAACATGGAGAAACACAGGGGAAAGCAGGAGTTACGGGCCATGACAGGAACCTTTATTAACGGCATGCGTAGAACCTGTGTTTACCCTGCTATTTCATGTCAAAATGGCTGCTGTGAAAAAGCCCTATGTCCTCTATCCAGTCCACCGAGCCCTGCTGGAATGGATTACTGTAGAAAATGCAGCCCCTATTACAGTAGCTGACTTTTAGGAACTCTCAAATCGACAATGACAATGATACTCAAGAATAAATAGTACTTAAAGGCAGCATGAGCAGGATTTCCCTAAAAAAACCCACAAAGTATAAACTCACACAAAAATAATCCTTCATCTCAATCATCACTTATGAGCTACTAGAAGTGTGTGTTGGTGTGTGTATCTGCAGAGACCCTGCCCTCTGCCTGGAGTTTCGTGTTTTGTTGAGCTTGGGACTCTTCTTGGGCAGTGGGTGTGTAGTTCCCAGCCAATCACAGTGTGCAGTGCCAGACTGATAGGACCACATCCAATAGGAAGCTACTAAATCGTGAACGCTGACCACAGAAAAAGGAAATATAGCGAGATGATGCGCCGAGCAATGAATGGATGAAGAGCAATGCAATGTTGGCCCGAGGTCAGTGCCAGCGACGGTGGCCAGTCCTTTTTTTCCTAGGATGGCAATGGAATGCTTTACAGTTTGGAAGCTCATTTCATTCCGTCACCATCCTGGGAAACAAAAACTCGCTGCCAGCCGTTAGCTTAGCCAGAGAGGAGGGGCCAACTTCGAGTGGTGTGTTATTTTTTTCTACTGGGTTTACCATCCCTGCAACAATAAAAACAATGAAATACTTAATTAATCTACTTGAGGAAATTCTCTTTTTTCTGCCCACTGATGCTGGTAGTGATCCAGCAATATGGATGCCTGCTAACACACCGGCTTGAACTAGCTGAACAGAAGTTGCCAAATGAAACTGTGAGCATATCTATTTTTTTTTTTTTTTCAACTGTCAAAACAGTTTTGCATTTGTGTGTTTCAGCCATTTGACTGGCACAGAAGGGAGTCAGTAGCACTAGCGAGCAGGCAGATATGGTCCCAATCAGATATTATTAAGCCCAGAAGCATAAATGATGCTGATCACAGAGCACATTTTTAGGCTATCATGTATTCTCCGAGGGGGAGCTCACATTAAGGAAGGCAATGATCTTACACTAGGACTCATTTATCGCAAACAAGTCCCAACATTATACTCAGGCAGCTCTACATAGGATAATCATTTGCCCACAATGAAGTCGCCAGCTCATCCATGAAGCTCAGAGTTTTTAGCATGACTAATGATCTCAGGGCTCACATTCCAAATGAATCTAATTAGAAACCTTAATCATCATCTGTTTTATTAACGTTAGATTGCCCGGCTGTGGTCAGATTGAGTTGCAAACTCATGACTATCTGGAGATTTATGTGATTAGAAACAGCAATCATTGTCTGTGGGAGTGCGCCGGTTCAATCTTCTCTTTGTGAGGAGCATGAGGCCTGTGTCGGAGGTTTCTGCCAGGTAACTGTGCTCCATTTACTCCCCGCTAGTCTGAACAGCGGTGCCTCTCCAGACTGATGATTGCTTCATTGAGAGACTCAAACTGTGAGGCTCATCTGTCTGAGGGCCTATGGCACTCAAAGACGCTGGCATAAACTAGGACTTGGCTCTCTTCGTGAATAACTACCCACGACGGCACTTAATCTTAAAACATTTTGAAAATTTCCATCCTCTTCAGCGCGCCGACAGCAGTGGGACCCACTTTAACGTTGACTGTGTTCCACAAACCCATCAACCTCGTCCCTCCTCTTTCCACATTTAACATAATCCCCGATTTATCACCCACAGTGGCGATGTCTGAGGCTCTGTCTCCCGAGAGAGCAGCCGAGAGTGACAGATAAAAAGAGAGAGAGAGACAGAGGAGAGCGGAGAAAGAGAGAGACAGTCGAAAAAGATGATGTTTCCGTCAAGTCCCTGTGTTTTGTGGCGCTGCACAGTGGCTCCAGTCGAGTCAAATGAGCTGACAGCCTGCAGAGGCCCAGTCAATGCAGCAGTGCTGAAGTGTGTGTCCAGCTGTGTTCCTCCTTCCATTAGTGAAACACAACCCCACTGGGTTTTGCGCGGAGGGCTCCATGGCAACCCTCTAAACACTGATACGAGCCGTGAAATCAAACCTGAGGGGATTTAATCAATAGCACCAAAGAGGAGATGTTAGGGGACCGTCACACTGTGGACAACCATTCAAGGGGACATTAAATGACAGCACGGTGACAGTTTCCATGGGGACCACTGGTCTGTAGCGTGCAGGAAGGGCCTGAGCATGTGTGTGGCATGGGATGCGTGATAATTTGCGTTACACACTCATCATTCATGGACAGAGGTGGGAAGTAACGAAGTACAAACACTCTGTTGCTGTACTTAAGTAGATTTTTCATGTATCTGTACTTTACTTGAGGATTTATCTTTCTGTCCGTTTTTTTCTTCTAGTCCCTACATTTTAAACACAAATATCTCTTCTTTCTACTCCTTACATTGTCAAAACAGGCTCATTACTTCAGCTTTAATGCATTCAAGTGGAATTATCAATAATAGAGACAAATGACATTGGATTTTTTGCCAAAATCCAATATGTTGATATTTTCCATCTCTTTTGGCTGACTGTCGATACTGATATATGCACATTTTTTTCCACCTAACTGCAGGGAACATCAAGGCTCCTCTATCATGGAATTAATATTTTATTATTCCTTCTGTTATCGTGAACCTTCACTGGCAGATGCAGACATAAAATACAACGCTTTTCAAAATTTACACATTCTCTGGACAAAATAAGAAAACTATTTGATTTTATATAACATTTCTTTCAAATAAAACTGTAAGATTCATCCGACTCAAACAGGTTTGGACGATGCTCTCCCTCAGACAATCCTGACATCAGCCACAGCCAAAGGTAAATTTGATCTATTTCACAAGTTGCAAAACAAACTAATAAAATGTAATCTCCATCCACAGGGACCATGTGAAAGGAAGTGCACTGTACAACTCAATATCAACATCGGCAACGACATCAGTAGAAATGTTCATTCTGGACCAATGCCGATATTTCATTTCAAAGCCTTTTTTTGATACTGATGACATGCCGATATTATTTCTATTGAATAAATGTGCAAAAATGTTAAGACTATCCAGAGATGTGAAAAAAATGGGACACTGAATATTATTTGTCCAAAGTATTTCATAACAATTCAGACCAAAGTGAGAATGACTGATTCTATTTAAGATAAGCGTGGGTGAATTGGCAGAATTCATAATCAATGCATCGATGCAATCAATGAATCGTCACACCCCCAGTGATCGGCCTCTGAGCCTCTCAGATATAAAGAGGGAACAGTAATGAGGGAGGTTTAGAAAGATAGAGAAACTGAACGAGAGCAAGGAGGAGGAGGAGAGAGAAGCGGTGTGAGAGTTAGGAGAAGTAGAAGCAAAAAAGTAAGAAAGTGATGGGGTTAGGGGTAATGCTGTAGAAATGAATTATTAATGCCTGGGTGCCATCCGTGTGAATCATGTAGCACATTATTTCTACCAACGTCTTTAAATTATCTCCCTTCACTGCGGTAGGATGCACTCCACCTCCCTCCCTCTGCCCTTACTGCTCCTTCAAGGATTCACTGTTAAACATAATGACGCTGTCGCAGTAGTTTAGGGAGGACGGGGTTGTAATTCCTTGAAATTAAACTGCCCATCCAATCTGCACACACTGACAGCAGAAGTGTTGTGATGCACCCAGGACCGTGCTGCTCAGTGCGCACGAGCATTTGGAGAAAAAGGTTGTAGGGTGCATAATTAATGCTGTGTCACAGTAGGATGAGAGTGTAGATGCAGGAAATATGCATACACACACACACACACACACACAGAGTAAAAATAGCTGGGACATAAACCCAGCGCGTGTTGAATGGAGATGCAGAATAAGAAAATTAGAAAGTGAAAGTGAAAGACTGAGGGTGAGAGAAGGCCTGGACTGCACTGTTGTCCTCTGCTAAATCACACATTAACACCAATATGAGGGATTAACTGGAGTTTGTGCCTTGTTAATCTAAGTCTGTGTATGTGTGCATGTGTGTGTGTGTGTGTGTGTGTGGATGCATGCACACTGGCGTGGAGAACACATTTTTTTGTCTGCACAAGGCAGCTGGAAGACTGTGCTTTCTGTCTGCAAGTAATCAGATCTCGATTTGTGTCAGTGGGTATTAGGAGAGTAAGAGTGCATGCAGAATTGCACTGTCTTTGAATGTGCATCTATTAGAGGGCAATAAAATGGGTTTTCTAAACTGAGTGAATAAATGAAAGAAAAAAGGGGGGAAGGGGAAAGAAACAGAAAATTAACAGAGAGATAAGGGGGAGAGAAAGCAAGGGAGAGGCTGGCACGAGAACAGGAATTGTCAGAGAAATAAGAGACAAAAAGCAGGTACAGAAAAAAAAACCCAGATATATGCTTATCCCTCACTTTACTACCATCCAATCTACTTCTTTTTCAATTGCTGCTGAAACTGCTTACCTCTGATCATGTTATACAAGTGGGCTTGTATAGATCTGGCTGTTTCCAGTGTTACAGTGTTAACAACGAGAGCACTGCCATCTAATGCAAAACAGCGAGACTGCCAGCACGCCCTCTGAATACAAGAACAAGGTTGGCCTGCATGTAGTGGAGACAATGCAGGGAAATAAAGCACAACAAGGCGTTATCGTTGTCTGGTAATGATGTCGGCGAAGCTGCGAGGGACTCGGCACGCACCCTGGAATCAGCCTGCACGGTGGCACTGCATCAGAGCGGCGCGATTGCTGCTCAGATTGCAGTCAAAAGCACACACACCTCTGCAGATAGTCACGGGCAGCCACGGTACATAGGTGCACGTACCGAGCAAAAAACTGATATTGCTGTGAAGCAAACCGGTGAAAGAGCCAAGCAAATATTAGAGGAATGTCAGATCGATACATAACAATAACATCTCTGTTCTGAAGGGGAAAAAAATTGCAGAGAAGACGATACTCAGAGACACAAGGTCTCTGCTGGACAATAGGGACTTGAGGGCTGATGGCATGGATGATTCATGTCAGCGCAACAACTATTGTGTTAAACCCTGAGATGGACAACCCTGCTCCCACATCAGCTGCCATGAGTCATCCAAAGTCGAGGGGCGGCATCTCATGTCACAGCTGTTACTGAGGCTCTATCCTTTGCATACAGAGGACACATGCAGCTTCCATCCAGCAGTTTTCCGTATCATTCGCAGCCTTAGATACACCACAGTCCTCTGTGTATGTCCGAGGAAAATCTGAAACACCCTGGGAATGGCAGAAAACAGTGCGGCTGCACCAGTGGTATCAGTCTTAGGCTGCTTTCAAAATTGTTTGCTCTGATTCAGGGGACTAAACTGATACAATTATTGCGTTTGCCCCTTGGTTCGTTTGTGCTCATTCATTCAAAAGCGGTCCAAAGTTGTAAACAAATGCCATGTGCTTGCAAACTGCTCTCTCATTGGTCCAAAATTTTACCGGAAGGGTTCGCCTCAGGGCTCTTTGTTTTCCCACGGAGAGATTTGTAACAACAGCAAGATGTGAAAAGATGTGAAATACACATCTTTGATTTTTTTTTTTTAAAAAAAGAGAGCTGTTTCAGGAGAAGTTAGATGTTGCACCGTGTAAATAAGACAACTTCAGAGCTGCTGTAAGGTTGATATTTTTTTTTTTAACTTTGACAGAGCTAGGCTAATCGCTCCCATAGACTTCAAGTCATTATGCTAAGCTAATATTAAATGCCACCCATGGGAACTGGATGTACAGAGGTGAAAATGGTATCCAACATCTAGTCTCAGTCTGGGCAAGTCAAAAAAAGGGTAATTCTGCCCCAGACACTGGAGTACTCATTTGAAATACAAACTGCTGTAAACTGTGCCTCGGTTGTGTTTTCTATTATATGTGACTAGTGAGGCATTTCTAATAGCTGGAAATCCTACTATCCACACAGTGAGTAGAATAACAGCTAATCCTCCTTACCTGCTTTACCAGCTACAGCTAACCCATCTTAAATTGAAGCCCGAGGTTTATGTAAGTGGCTGTTTTCTGAATGTCTCTGAAAGATCATATGAGAGTGAGATGTGTCAGTGTTGACATTTCCGGTGACGTGCATGTTTGGCACTGGTGTAGCGTTTCACACTGTTTCCACAGGAGGAGCCTTTGTAGCACACGGCTGCCAAGGACCTGTCCCTCGTCAGCTGCAGCCTACACTTTGAGAAGCGCCCAGAGTTTATGGTGTAAACACAGTAAAGCTCAAGTCGGGCTGGTTATTGTGCACAGGTGTGACTTGACCTTAAGTCTGCAAGCCCCTTACGTCTCCACAGTTGTTGATATGTGTATATTTAACAAGGAGGGTGGGACGGAGAGCAAGTTTTTTTTCCCTCCCAAATAAGGGGGAGGCATTTCTAAAACATGACAAACAAAACAAATTATATGCACCCTTTAATTGCCTCTTAACAACTGTGATATGAAGACAAGAAAGATGATCACAATAAGATGATCATAATAAGCTATTTATTTACAGCAGAAAAACCTGATATTTCATCTTTCAGCACCCAATCCAGTAGAATCATGCGAGTGCCCTCATATTGTGCAGACCCGACGCAGACAGGCCCAGACCCATTTTCTGTGAGATACAGCTCTGCAGCCTGAAGACCTAATGTTTCTGACAAGATCGGGGAGGTTATTCATGTGTAAAGTACAAAGAGATGCCTAGCTGTCACTAGCATCCCATTATGTGTCATCATCTACAGCGACCTCCATCTCTGCAGTGCGCTGGATATGTGAGATTCAAGCTAATGGATGATACAAGAGACACTGCACACATCTGGGTGCATCAGGATCACCCTCACTCACATGGAGGTTACCCTCGGATTTTGACTATGTGGAATTGGTGCGAAGTGAGAAAACAAACAAATGCAGGACACCTTTTTGCCAAATCTAAACATGCATTTCATTCTGCTCACCTCGTGAAGAACGAAGATGTAAACTGAGATGTAAACATGCTCTTTATCTGGGATGGATATGCAAATGCATGCATGCATGTAAAGGGCGTATACACACGCTGAAATGCAAGATATTGCACGTATAAATATGGATGCATGCACTTTTGCAAAAACTCATCCACTCAAGCATGCACAGGCGCACAAACAACACACACGACCGTGCTCCCGTTCCAATGAGCAACACTAATGTGTGATTGCACATCTTAACCAGTGTTATCCTGCTGAGAATATTCTGTCCAGACGCCACAAAATTTGTTTTTCGTATTGTGGTGTGATACTCGAGGGAGTGTGGATTTATTCCATCTTATAGCAGAAAAACCTCTTTACCATTGTGTTGCATCACCCTTCCCCTAATCCCTCTCTTTTCCTCTGTCAGTCACCTTTTATCAGTCAGTTCCTCTATTCGGAGGAAAAGTAGGCTATATCTCCCACTTTTTGTCTTTCCCTGCTTTGTCCTTTTCCATCCTGTTCTATTTCAGGCTCCCTTTTTTGTGTATCTGCTGTCTGTCTTTTACATGTTTGGCTTCAAATCTTCTATTTTGTGATGCTCTTGATCATGGAGTGGTTAATTGGCTCTTTGATTTTCTACCCTTTACTTCACCCCCCCCTCGAGGACATGGTCAGCTGAGGGATGCATCCCTGGAGTTCAGTGCCTTGATCAAAGAGACTTCAGCAGGAGCCCTTTGGTTTATTACATGGGAGAGCAGATCTGGGACCTTCTACACTGCAAAAACTCAAAATCTTACCAAGATTATTTCTCTTATTTCAAGTCAAAAATGTCTTATTTCTAGTCAAAATATCTCATTACACTTAAAATAAGCCATGATTACCTCAGAAGCAACTTGTTTTTAGACAATTTTCACTTGTTTCAAGTTAAAATTTGCTTGAAACAAGTTAAAATTTGCTTGTTTCATTGGCAAAATTTGTTTCTTGTTTCAAGCTAATTTTCAGTTGTTTCAAGTGAATTTATTCACTTATTTTAAGTGTAATGAGATATTTTGACTAGAAATAAGACATTTTTGACTTGAAATAAGACAAATAATCTTGGTAAGATTTTGCATTTTTGCAGTGTATTCAAAGTGCAGTGACCACTGGCCGCTCTGCCACCTTATAAAACATAAGCATAAACCCTCCCATTCATTCGTTCACCCGTTTGTATCACATTCATCCATTACACCCTTCAGGCACTGCTCTTTTCATCTTCGTTTGATGAATCCTTAAGAAGGCCGTCTCAGATTACAGACAAGTGTAAGGGCTCATAAACAAACACATGACTTGCAGAAAACAAACAAGCAACAGCACCACTTGAACCAAATTAGGTCTCGCAGCTCATCCAAATTGCAAATGCACTAATTATGACAAGAGCAAGAAAAAAACAGAGAGGGGAGAGGGAGAAAAAAACAACAACAACCAGACGAAGACAGATGTATATGTGCAAAAGGATGAAATAACTGCAACGACAAATGCAGCGAGAGGCGTGCTGGACTTAAATCTGCACAATCAAGAAGATTCTCTGTTCTTTAACAATGGGTGCAATGCTCACACTCCCACACTGAGCTGGTGCAGTGGGTAAGGCAAAAAATGTGGGAAAATGGTGAAGAACTGGGATGCACCCCTGGAGTGGATGCAGATTGGGTATTGTCATTTGTCAAGAGATCTCTGAGGTGCTGAGTGAAGCATGGCATTCCACCAGCCATTCAGGACCCCTTAGGGCTCTCCCCTCCCTGCCTGACTGAAAAAGGGATCAAAGCTAAGAAGCTGAAATGACAAGTACTGTTCAGTTTAATCTCATTTCACAGGAGTGTGTGACTTCTGCTGAAACCGCCAGATAGGCATACAGGAAGGCATAAACACACACACAAGTACGCATGCACGCACGCTCTCGCACACACACACACACACACACACACACACACACTCTCTCTCTCCACACATCTCTCTCTCTCTCTCTCTCTCTCTCTCTTCCTTTCTCTCTCTCTCACACAAACACACTCAATCTCTGTCTCTCTTTCTCCATAGGCTGCATAGCCAATCAGGTTGATGCAACAACAGCCCCGGGCCTACCAGGCAAATGGTACATGGAGCTTACTGAGGCAACTCAACT
>OMLB01063495.1:8558-19597 GCA_900302555.1 Myripristis jacobus | reverse complement strand
CCCCAACATGAACACAAAGGTTCGACATACGTGTGTACTCACATTTTGCAGCAACATATGCGCACACACACACACACACACACACACACACACACACACACACACACACAGGTACACAGAACCATGAACACCAAGTAATACCAAGGCTAAGCCAAAACGGCCTAGGTTCGACTCTTTGCTGCATGTCATCCCCTCTCTCTGCCCTAGCAAAGCAGAAACGCCCAAAAATGTGAGAGACTGGGAAAAATCTAAATTGCCTAAACTGGAAAAGCATGCTAAAAATAATCTGTGTGATCTGGACTATTTTTTTCAGAATTGTGAATATTTCACTGATGTTATCTGAGTGTCTTAAACATATCCTTTTGCCAGTGGCTGCAGCTAGCTTTGATCTCACAGCAGAACCCTTCAGAAATGACTCCCTTTGGTGTGCACTCCTAAAGCACTTTCAGATGGAGAGCTACAAACTAGCCCTATTAAAATTGCTCCTTGCTCGGGGGCAGTTGCGCCACTACATGAATCTGTCGCGGTTTGTCCATGTCCCCTTTGTGGCAGTTGTGATGACGTGACCGCGTGAATCAGGCTTCCTGTGCCATGGTTTTAGGGTGCTGTTTTTGACAAAAATGCATAAATATTCATATCTGGCATGAGAAACACTCAGTGAGAACCAAGTCACAACTGATGGCACAGGGCTGGCTTGGAGTGGAATGCAAAGGAGGGGAGCTAGGGACAGAGGGAGAAACAGGAAAAGGAAGAAATACACAATGCTGTTTGTGGAGCGCCGCTTAATCACAGCTGTTATTGCGTGGCTCTGTCATCAATCATTCAGCCAACCACGCTAGGCAAACAAAAGGCAACTTTCAGCGTGAATAATGTTCAGGAGAAATAAGCTCCATTTCCCACAGACCTCAAATTGCATTCTGTCATTTTACTATTTTCTCCGTCTGCTGGTTGCTGTCAGATTAAGATGATCATGATCAGCGCCTCATTGCATGTGGCTTCATGTCTAAACACACAGGACAGCATGCCTTATGTATGAAGGTATAGTTGCATGCTGTAAGGTCTGGCTTCTTGCTGTGTTATTTTGGCTCCAAAGTACCAATGGGTTTGTTTGTGAGAGCGGTGCAAGTGGCAAGAGGATCAATATCCCCAGCAGAAGGGATGTGAAAATAATTAATACTTAGGTACCAGGTCAATGCCAGCATTTTTTAAATAATGCCCACACAGGTGTTTTGAATAACAGTAGTGTCGACACAACTTGATCCCTCACTCAGTACCTCAGTGTTGTTATTTCTAAGGTAGATTAGCCTGTGCTCTCTGTTTAAATACTGAAACACTGAAAGCTGCTGTCATGCTTTAAGGACAGTAGATAAAAATGCACAAAATCATTCCATTGTATTTACTGTTACAGCAGGACATACAGTTCCTCTAGCTTGAAATTAGCATTTTGCTGGCCTGCCTTGTTTTCTACTTGAAGGCTCTCGGCCAATGCTGCCTTTGTAACTCAGCGTTCTTAATCTCATGTCGTATAGATGTTAGGTACCTGAAACACAAAATTTCTGTTTTCTTGATTTTGCATGTTTAGCAAATCTAAAAAAATGTATATACTTCAGGCTTCTGCTGATCTTTGCCTAAATAAGCAGTCGTACTTTAGAACTCCAGTATCATTTTTCCTACCTTTTATCCAGCCATTGTTCAAACTTTCCTCACACAGCCATACTAAAGTCATCCACATTAGTTTTCCTAAAAACAGCGGCACTGTTGTGCTCTGATGACTTGAAATTGGAGTGAAACAGTTTCTTCACCAGAAAAGGTCCCCAGGGAAACACTTGTTTTAGTTCTGTGGTTTATGAATGATGATGGCTTTGGTAGCCACAGATGCAAAGCATTGTGAGGTGGGTGTTTCAAACAAAAATTCTAATTTGAAAATCGAGGGATTTTGATCATATGCTGTGAAATTTGCAGTATGCCTGCATGATTTGCGAAATGGCTTGTTGCAGTGTAAAATGTTGGGAAACTGCAGTACATGTGCCATACATTCCAAATTACTTGTATGTATATTTTTAATTTTAATATAAAGTTCTTAATTGATTTCGCCATAGTATCGCACCACATATTAAAAATCACATACTGTGAGATGTCTAGCTGGCACAGTCGTGTTCTCTCCCACAAAGAAACGGGAGCAGTAACTGTCTTGTTGTCTCTAGGCAGTGAAAGAGGCAGGAAGGCAGACAGGCAGCAGGCTGGAAGAGCACTTCCCTCCTTTGTTTACAGGGACCACAGGGACCAAGTCAACTGTTTCCCCTCCAAACCAACTCCTGCTATGCAGCTAACCTTACTGCGAGATCCCATGGGCCTCTTTACCACAAACACTTGTGGCAAGGATGACTGAAACATCTCCAGAATAACGACGCTCTGTAGCTGAACAAAACAATTATACTGTAGGAGAAGCAATTTAATTTCTCAAATAGGCTCAGCATCACATTTAAATAGAGAATAAAGCTCTGTTCAAAACAGCATATACAGCAGATTACATTAAGCAGACACAGGCCACTGTGTTACCTGGCATGGATCTCTTCTGGATCACTATGCAGTAATCTACTAATTATAGTTAGTATCTAACCTCAAGTAGCAGACTGTTTATTTCATCCCCGAAGCTAAAGATTTGTTTATTTTATCCCTTCAGAATATGTATCTCGTGGCTGCATCAGTAAGCTCCAGTGTCAAAGGGAGTAAACACAGGGTTCTGAGCAGCAGATGTCTGGGCTGTCCCCGTGTTAAAACACAGAGAGAGAAAGCAAACACTCAGGAGGTCTGAGAAAAGAGGGCTGACATCTCATCACAAGCTAGCTGCCACCACCGTATGTCTGCTCCCTTCTGTTCTGCTCTCTTCTCCCACTTGCCTAATGAATATTTCAGTCAGGAACAGCCTGCCCTGTCTGCTCATTCTAATGCAACCTGATTAAAAAAATAATAAAAAAAAAAGCATCCTGTCATTTTGAGTTCTGTGATTGAGGCCAAGAAACATTTGTCTGTTTGCCATTGCACATGAATGCGACATATGTTTTTGTGTTGTGGCCATGTGCACTGGCACTATAGTATCGGTATGCACATCACTGTCCATGTGAGTGTGTATCTGCATGTAAGGTGGGGACAGAATATGAGAGCTGTAAGAAGTGAGGACTCTCCCAAGGGACCGAGGCACATCTCAGTGGAGATGCTGGAGCTCATGTGATTACGTGATCTAGATTCACTGAGGCGTGAGAAGCAAATGCACACAATGGGATGCCATCAAAATAATGAGCCAATTAGCAGCCTATTGTGACTTTTAAAAGCAATCCACAGCTCTTCTCAGTGTTAATGAATGCATCTGTTGAAGGGCATCATATATGCCTATGCCCTATTGTCATAGCATTCATTTGATTGATGAATTTTTCACATACTATAAATACGTGAATAATATAACAATAACCATGGTTACTGGGGAGTGATTAGATGTTTGCTGAGCTAGTGGTTTTGGCCTTTGTTGATGCCCATAATCCATTAAAAATGAATAGTAAATGCTCATGTGAAAGAATCTAACCTTTGAGCGGTGCACTTCACCATCATCATCCTCGCCCCCAACTCCCAGGACCTTCCGGGTCTTCAGACGGCTGACCAGGTCCGTCTGGCTGTGCTTCTTCATCAGGGGAGGGTGGGGTTTACATGCCATGGTATACACACCTGAGAAAGAGGAGGAGAGCGAGGAAGGTATGAACATGTGCATGTGTGCGCAGGCAAGGCATAAAGTAAGGAAAGGGCACGTAGTTAGGGGGTCCACAGTTAAATTTAATGCTTAATTAGACCTTCTGAAGACAAATGTTAATGAATTTTAAGACTGAATCTCATTAAGATAAGCAACACCGGTAAGTATAAAGCTAAGAGCTGCATATTTGGCCCTGTGGTAGTGATGTGGTCGGTAACAAGGGTTCTATGATTCTATTATTGAACAGCTCATACTGTTTCCAAATGGAAATAGCATGAGTAATATAATCAACAGAATTGGTCATAAAGCCACCCTCAGATTTCTCAGTGAAAGCAAGGTATCAAATGAGCTGTGTCAATCTACCATGGGCATGTTCCCAACAGGTGAATGGAGCAGGTAAGTAGAAAGGCAGTATCAGGTTCAGAGGTAGGTTTAGAGATTTAAAACACTGGGAATGTTACCTGATCAAGAGGAACTTGACAAATTCTGACAGAAAAGACATGACTAGATAAATCAAACTGGAAAAATGGTGAAATTAAAAGCAAATACTTTCACAGACCTATCGATAGTGATGGTAGTGTGGAGAGTGAATCAGTTTGAGAGGGAAGAAGAAGAACACAAAAAAAGTTCAAGTTGTGATACTTTTTAAAGATATCTTACAGAAATAGACGCGGAGGTTTGACAATTGTACCACTCTGTCTGAAGCAGACACCTCCTTACAGCACAGTGAGGGAAAGATATCTATGAACCTACAACTTCCCCCTCCCCCGAACACTTAACTTATGCAACACAATTACATAACAGGGGTCTAGTTAATGCATGCCACAGCAACCAATAAAAACCCTCCTCTCCAGTCAGTGTGGAAGCTGGAGCCAGATGTCCTCGAGGTCTGCCTACTGGCCAATAGACGCAGGTGTCTGTTCAAAAAGCCAATGGATTTGATTGTGACACAGAATATTGCGTTACATACACACATGCACGTGCGCACACACACACACACGTAAATGGAGCTGGGCTCTCTGAAGACACAGGGTCTCTTTTTTATATCTCGATCAAGTGTCAACATGAGATATGCTGACTCAGTAACCTGAAGTGGTTATCATGTTTGACAAGGCAGCTACAACAATCTATCCTAACCCTGACTACAGACACATTTATGTGGTGTTTGAAATTAATCCTCCAGCAAGACTTCCTGCCAACAATGCTCTAAACTTTTAACCTGCAGCATTGTTGCTTCATCATCAAGCCTGTTTTTGTTTGAAATATGGACAAAATGAATGTCACAATAATCAAGACGTCATTTCAATACTGATTTACAGGTGCTACAATCAAGTACTCCAGTATCACATATCATCAAATTGATGCTCACTGCATTTAAACATATTGTAAAAAACACCCAAAACATCCAAAACTTTTTACCATTAAACAACAGAATTGTGTAGCATATAACTCAAAATTTTTATTTCATTGCCATTTAATTCTAATAAGAGTCAATAAATAAATACTGAACTGAATTATTGATCAACAAAAACTGTGAAGTTTAATATGTCTATAAACAGAAGTAACAAAGATGTGATTCCTACCTTGTATTATACTTATTATGATGTAGACTCCCAGTATCCATAAAATGACTAAAACTGCTGGGTTTTTCTGTGGTTAAAATCACAGCCCACTGTCAACTTCTATAATTCATGAGACATTTAAACCTCAAGTCTTTTAACTGGTCAATGAGCCAACTATAAAGATTGCAAATAACAAACCCTTACAAGTAGAGTAATTGTACTGCCTATGTGTGTGTGCATAATTGGTAGTGATAGTAGGCCACACTGCGGTGGTCCTATCAATCGCTGATAATGAATAGAGCCAGTGGACGCAATGGGAACAAACAACAGCCAAATCAAGAGATAGCAGCACTTAGTCAGTGATGTGGGCACCACTCCATCACCCAGTTGGGGGCAAACAAGCGTTCACACGCGCACATAAACAATGGGACGGCATGTCTAACAATTGATGGTTACTCCACAGGGCAGTTCTCTAGAGGAGTAAAACAAGAGCAATTATTGAGCTGCTCCCCCAACTATGAAGCCAGCACCTCTTAACATCCAGCTTCGTCTACAGGAAAGGACAAAAAAAGAAAAAGAAAAGGAAAAAAAGATTACTGCTACTGGGAAAACACACACACATACAAAATGTTACATTTTTTATCAAGGCAATTAAATGGAAAGTGTATCAAGCCACTCAGAGGCACAAAGGCAAGCATGAAGGAAAAATACAGAGAATAATGCTCTTGGTTTTTCTATGGAGGCCAAATTGCCCAGCTGGGCTGCATTAGAGAGCAGAAGGCAGATAAATATAGATAGACATCCATAAAAGGGTTATCTGTGCGTACATACATACATGCAAACATACATAGAAGCAGCTGTGTTAACACTCTTGCCTAGCCTGGAGTCCTTTAATGTCCAAAATGGAGATGGGCAGGAAACGAAGCCTTCAGAATGAAGTGCATTCCAGCCTATGATATACATAGTAAAGGCTTTTTAACATTTTTCTGTAAATATGGCTTGCACACATAGTATTTGCAGAGGTCACTCAAGGTCACATAGCATGTGTTGAGGCTTCTGTTGCCAAATATACTATAGACTCCTACGCAGCCACTGAGGCACCAGGCTTTCCCTGTTGTTTAACTATCAGGAGGAAAATGCACAGTACAAGGAGAGGAGAGAGAAAAGAAAAGGTGCTGACATAGGCAATCCCATTCCTATAGCCTGTGAGAATGGCAATGCTATGGGGATGATGGGCCACAACAATGCGTTCCTACTCTCAATTAGAGTTAGACCAATTGATCAATTACCATTATATCACACTGATACATGCCTGTTTTTGAACATCAGACATCTGTCTTCCCTCTCCAACATGACTGAAGTCATTCACTCTTTTGTTAAAAAGATTTTCAATATTGTTTGAATTTATCTCATCTTTTAAGCTGCATTTGCAATATGCTGTTAATTTTGTTGAGTCAAACATTTCACTGAGAGATTTACTATTGTAATAGTTTTCTTGTTTCTTTCTTTTGCATGGTAATTTTCAAATTTGAAAGGTATTATATTGGCACAAGGTATCAGCTATTGGCAGCTTCTGTTTAAAAAAAAAACAAAAAAAACTGGCTGAACCCTACTCACAACTCCTTGCTCATTCCATGTAGAACAGTGAGTAATCTACAACCTCTCCATTCACAGAAAATTAAACACAAAGCAAATCATCTTTGCAGCTTTCATCACTACACAGTGAAACTTGTTTTGGGGAGTAAACAAAACCACATAGATATGAAAAAACTCCCTTGACAGGACACAAAACTCACTTGCTATTCCTCTCCTACAACATGCACGGTTTAACACTTGCGCTGGTGCCATGAACCCATCAGACTCAGTGATGGAGCGGCAAATGAGACGTGCCTCACTACATGTCTTGGTAATCTACACATTTCTCCCAGATGCTGAAATACCCTTGCATGTCTCTTCCCCAGACTCTCCCCACCAGTGCTCTTCCACTTGCCACCGTAATGCTGATGCAGTTGCCTAGCAACTGCCAATGGAGCAGAGGTTTCTTTCTTATTGAAACTACCCTTGATGATGAGATCTTTCCTGAGAGCCACTGGCGGATCTTTTGCTGTCCTCCTTGATGACAGAGGTGATGATTTAAGTTAAATCAAAAGATGTTGATCCATGACGTGTCTGCTGGAGTCGAGACATGTCCTCCTAATGAGTGGCTCTTGTCAGAGCATAAAAGGCTCAGATAGGAATGTAGTTACTGTCTCAAGGTGAAAAGCAGGCAGGATTGGTAAAGTGACTGTCTACTTGATACCCATGTTCATTTTGGCAGGGATTTTCATTTTAGTTTTAGTTCGTTTTAAAAGTGACTGTCGTTATACTTTATCAATTCATTATCCATATACTTTTGGTCAATATTTAGTTAATAAAAGCTACAAGACTTCTACTATAAGAAGAACTGTAAGAATTATACTTTTCATTTTAATCAAATTTTAGTAATGTTTTATGCTGTAATTTTTGTTGAAATTAAGTTAATTTTGCTGTTTTCTTCCTCCTATTTCGAATCAGCATGGATTCTCTCCTACAACCATGACATGCTGTTTTGCCAAATATGTAAATGGTAGATGAAATGTGACCAGATATAAGTCTCTTCTCTTTCTCCAGACATGCAGACCCTCTGCTCTGCCATTTGCAGGCTGTGCTCACAAGAGTAGCAGTTCAATAGGAGGTACACACATCCAAATAATGCAGCAGGTGCATCAGAGGCAGACACATCTAACTAGGCACAGAGAAGATCCCACACATTGCTCTATCCTCTCATAAGAGTAGCCCCACTCTGTGGAGTCTGAAAGGGAACTAGCGGAGAGTGTACTGTAGTTCTGGTCAGAAACAGCGCTTTCATTGGATGATGGGCAAGAGATGGCGTAGATCAGAACAAGGTAGGGTTTGTGTCAAACAGTGAATTACTGAGATGACTGGAGGGGGTGAATAGTAAATATGCTTTAGCAATGTTGTATAACATACAGCCATGCCAATAAAGCTAACTGAATTGAATTGAATTGAAATTAAATAGTGAGAGAAGCTGCTGCTGGGCACTGACAGATGAGCACTGGCTTCTTTTACTGTACACCCGAGGTTAAAACTCCAACACAAGCAGAACAGGTGGATATGCACATGTAGGGCATGATGCTGTCTGTAAGGGTAGTTTGGGGAAATAAAATTATAGCACTTGTTTGACTGGCTTGTGTGATTGGCTGAGCACTTGCGGCTCAGCCAATCACATTTAAGGATGGGAGCCGTTTTAAGCCGTTTTATAATTTCAAATAATAACTCGCTCTCGTGACAGTTGTTGCCAGTTGCCACGTTCAGTTTGTCCAAACAGGGAGGCTGAGAGACAGAGAGAGCTGCTGATGGTGACAGAAGTTTAACGGTAATGTTAAAAAGTTGAAGCTTTTTTCTCCTGTACCCAGGTTGCTTTTACTGTAAGGAAGCCACAATAAATTCATTATCAAAATTCTAACCGCTCACTTTGTTTAAATACTTTTACTTTTACTTCTAATACTTAAGTACAGAAAATATCAGAAAATTACTTTTGATACTTAAGTACAGTAAATGTCAGGTACTTGAAGACTTTTACTCAAGTAATATTCTAAAAGGTGACTTTAACTTCTACCAAAGTCATTTTCTGATAAGATACTTGTACTTTTACTCAAGTATCGCTTTCAAATACTTTATACAAGACTGTCGCCGTTATATGTCAGGCTTGGGGTTTGGTTACTCTTTAATGTAGTCTGAGGAACGCAAATCTTTAACTCAAGCAGGACCTGGTAATGAGAAGCTACAGGGTGCCACACACACACACACACACACACACAACTCAGCTGAACTTGACTCCTCTCATTGCAACAAGTGACGAGAGCAAGAGAGTGGAGCTCCTGGTCTCAACGTTCAGGACAAGCGACGTGTGCTCGGCTTTGACTGATGCACCTTCTCACCTTTTCTGCTGACTTTTTTGATACTGACTCACTGAGTTAATACGTGTAATCACAGATAAAATTAGGATGTTACAGTGTAAGGGCATCCTGGTGGCTCAGCTGGGTAAGTTGCAGGCTGTGTGTACTGATGATGTCCTGGGTTGACATGAAACACATCATCACCTGTCTTTCCCAACTCTCTGCACTGCAAACGAAGCTTCCTGAAAAACGATTTAGTCTCTGTGTGTTTTTGAAAATGAGGGATCTCACTGCTCCGGTCCCGATCCTTAAATCATAACACTGGTAGCAACACTACCAAGAAGGAATAATTCATCGCGAAAGAGGGACTAAAAGGCAGACTTTTTAAATTCCTCAGCGTTCCTCTGAATACACTGTGACCACAATGGCATCAAACTTCCTGTGGTCTTTCACAAAGAAAAGGGATGGTCAAACCCTAAAGGACTTCATATCGCTCAACAGCTAAAATTATGCAATTTGAAAGGAAAGATCCAATCACTACTAAATTCAATTTGACCAATTTGACCCCCTATTTTAGAGAGATTGAAAATTACTCCAGGGATGGTAGTGTCAGACTGAATAATGAGGCAAGGCGAAATGCTAATTCAGGATGAGTGTTAGGCAAGAGATATCAGGTGACCTTAAAGTTCCCTATCAGACCCAAACAGCTGAGCAAGAGAGAGAGAGAGAGAGAAGGAAGGAGCAGGCTGGGCGAGAGAGCGCGCGAGATGGAAAACAGAGTCTACGGGCCGTGGGTCACATCATCTGAGAAGAGCAAGCTGGTAAAAGTAAATTAAACTGAGTGAAATGGAAAACGAAAGGACAGAAAACGGGAAACGGAGGGTGCGAGGGCGAGAGAGAGAGAATAATTCATCGGGAAGGAGGGACTGAAAGAAAAAGACAGAGAGGGAGAAGGGGGGCGAAAGAAGGTCAGGGGTTTGTAATAGAGCAGCGAGGGAGGCTGAGACTGCGGTGGCCTCAGGAGAAGTGACTGCTCCTTCTTGCTACTGTAGTTATTTGGCCTGAAACGCTACGTCCACTTGTTTGGTATTGACTGCAGAGCCAGGGGTCGCAGCCTTTATTTTAAAACATGTATGACAACACAAGCAACCGTGACCCCACAACCCTTTGTAGCCTCTGTGGACACACACAGACATTACATGATCACTCATGCTGTGAGCAATACCATGAAATTCCCTTTTGTGTGTGACCTGTGAAGCAACCACAAGCCCATGTAATTGCACATCTTGATAAAGACTGGTGTGTTTTTGTGTGTGCGTGTGTGTGTGTGTTAACCTCTCTGGCATTGTAGTAATGGCTGCGCGCCAAGGGCACCATCATGGCCATTTGTATAATCTTCTATACTGTGGAGACACCTCACCAGCGTATATGTGTGAGTGAGTGTGTGTGTGTGTGTCGTCCTGTGTATGCCCTTGTATTTGTGTGTGCACCAATCCCCATCCAAGCAATGTAATAGCATCAATCCACAATGCACGGGACATCCTTAAGATCTTTGGTGCATTTTTTCAAGGTCAAACGCCGTCCTCACACACACGCACATACACACAGTGAGATCAAGAGCTCCTTTAACGCGCCCACATACCCTCAGTCACCTTCCCAATCAAATCCTCTCACCACGCAGCCCACTCAGTCCTTTCATAAGCCCCCTGTCTCCTCGCACATCTCCTTCCACTCGTCTCTCTTCAGGCTCACTAGCATGTCCTCCTGTGGAAATGCGCCCCCCTTTTTTCTCCCTAA
>OMLB01063494.1:2864-14938 GCA_900302555.1 Myripristis jacobus | reverse complement strand
CGACTGCAGTTGGGGACACATTCGAAGTTTTTGCAATTTTCCGGACTGATTGACCTTCAGTTCTTAAAGTAATGATGGACTATCGTTTCTCTTTACTTAGCTGATTGGTTCTTTCCATAATATGAATTCTAACAGTTGTCAAATAGGGCTGTTATGCTGTGTGCCAACCTGACTTCTGCACAACACAACTGATGGTCCCAACCCCATTAAGAAGGCAAGAAATTCCACAAATGAACTCTGACAAGGCACACCTGTGAAGTGAAAACCATTTCAGGTGACTACATTATGAAGCTCATTGAGAGAAGGCCAAGGGTTTGCAGCGCTGTCAACAAAACAAAGGGTGGCTACTTTGAGGAATCTAAAATATAAAACATATTTAGAGTTATTTAACAATTTTTTCTTTGCTACATAAGTCCATATATCTTGCTTCATATATTTGATGTCTTCAGTATGTATCTACAATGTATAAAGTAGTAAAAATAAAGAAACATTGAATGAGAAGGTGTGTCCAAACTTTTGACTAGTAGTGTACATATATATATGTATATGTATGTACAGTATGTATGTATGTATCTCAAACTGAAATATTAAACACATGCATATGATGTCAAATCAGACCATTTGACTGCAGCGTGAATTGATCATTCAAATATTTCCTAAAACATGCATCATTGATGTTATTTAAATCTGGCCATTCTGTGTTCACATGGGAAACCTATGTTTATATTTCCAACCTTCAAAATAATTTAGTAAGCATCTTTCTGCCTTTTTACCAGAAAAAAACCCCCTGTATTTTCAAATCCGATTTTTAGTTTTTTGTGTGTTTTGGGGCAAATATGTTGATACAGTATGACAAAATAACAAAAATAATGGCTGGGTCATATAGGTGATGATATGCTGAAAAAAAAGGACAGCAAACTTTACTATGGTAAAACATTTTGAATGGGTTTTACAAACAGAAAGTGAAAAGCATGCACAAACGGCCAAATACCCTCAGACTATAAGGATTAAAGGGCCTCTAAAAGTCACAAGAAAAGAAATTCAACATGACAACCACCCTAAAAAGTCTTCTATCAGAAAAAATAGGTTGTCAGCTTTTACCCAGACATGTAAGCAAAAGTCATTTCTGAAGCCCTATTCTGAAATGGCCCCCTGACTATTGGAAAGACCAGTGTCCGCTGTTTTGAATGAAGCCCAAAGCTAAGTCTGGTTTGCCTTTACATGCCCCTGCTATGCTTTGTTCTGTGGTGTCTGAGGAGCCTGCTTGTGTGACCCCTTGTTTAGGCTCGAGTAAAGGGTCAGATAAAATGTCTGTTTGTGTGGACCCTAGTGTTAACTCAGAGAAAGGGTGAGGTGAGGTGCCTGCTTTGAGTTTTGATGGTGGCTTGAGTGAGTGGTCAGGCAGGACACCTGTTTGTCTGGACCCGAATGAAGATTGATGAGCATTTGATAATAGACTGTGTGGGGCCGTTGCCTCCCTCCAGGTCTAGTTGTACTTACCTGCTAACTGTAATGTGTCAAACTACAAGATACCCTACAGCATTTCCCTTTGTTTCAGTGCGGTCAGTGGTGAGGGCCTTAACACAGTTCATTTCCACTTTTGGTATTCCACGTGTGATTCAGAGTGACCAGGGTTCCAACTTTACCTCCCACATGTTTAAACAGGTTTTGAAGCAGCTGGGGGTGAAACACAACTGTGCATCAGCCTACCATGCACAGAGCCAGGGGGCGCTGAAGCAGTTTCAACGGACTTTGAAGTCCATGCTGCGAACCTATGGTATGGAAATGGGAAGGGACTGGGAGGAGGGACTTCCATGGCTCATGTTGGCAGCCAGGAAAGTTGTCCAAGACAGTACAGGTTTTAGCCCCAATGACTTATGGCGCTTTTCCACTAGTACTTAGTCGGCTTGACTCTACTTGCCTCGACACGGTTTCGGTGGTTTTCCATTACAATTGAGTACCACCTCACCGTGGGTGGAGTCGTCATAGTGAGGCAGCGCACCGTCCAGCTCCCTCTGGATTCTTTGGGCTGCCACCAAGAACAGAAAAGTCTCCACCTCTTCATTTGACCACGGTACCCACGGTACCGGTTTGCTTGCCATTTTCCGACTTTGCCAACTTAAGTGATGATCAATGCGCACGGTCGCTGTTTTTTTGGTTTTTTTTTTTTTTTAAGTGGTTTTCCTGCAGGAGTCGCTCTCATGTGTCTTCACTCCCTGTCCAATCAGTGGCTTTCACGGCGTTTACGTCTCATTTTCAGCTCGACTCAGCTCGCTTGGAACCCCGGACAAGTAGGTACTAAAATGGGACCTGCCACCAGGTTCTACCACGTAAAGGAAAAGCTCTCAAACCGAGTAGAGTTAAGCCTCTTCTTTACGGAAGATAGATGTGTGGATAGTCCCAGTTGTCTCATCCTTGGAAATGGTTAGATCCAAGTAGTTGATCTTCTCAGTGCTGTATTCACAAGTGAATTTCAGGAACTTTGAGCTGTTGTTAATATAAGTGACAAAGTCCATCAGTTCATACTCTGACTCATCCCAGAAGATTAAGATGTCATCTATCTAATGCTTATAAAGTCTAATCCTTGAGAGGTATGGGTTGTTATTTGGGTCATGTATGACAGTCTCTTCCCATTTCCCCACAACTAAACCAGCCACTGAGGGCGCTGCTGCTGTCCCCATTGCGGTCCCAGCCTGTTGGAGATACCAGTTGGACTCATTGCATGTAGTTACAGCTGAGAACAAGGTGTAATAATTCCAATAGAAATTCATTGGGGGGATTCTGTGTTGACTCTCTCTTGGATAGAAGCAGAGTTCAAGGAGTCTTCATGGAGGATGCAACCATTTAAGTTCTCTATATCCAATGATACTAGTATTGTTTCTTGATTCAAGGTGCATTCGCTTAGACAGTTGAGGACATCTTTAGTGCCTCCAAGGTAGGCCAATAACTCTTTCACAAACTCCTTTAAAAAGTAGTCAACATATTTTGACAAAGATTCTGTAACCAAGCCTCTTCCTGAGACTATTGGCTGAAGTGGGGGTGTTGTGGGATGTTTGTGGATCTTGGGGAGACTGTAGATGATGGGGGTGACTGGGTGTTGGTTAGTCAGGTAGGCATGTTCTTTGTTTGTGATCCAGTTGGACTCAAGTGCAGCTTTTAGAAGACTCTCAGACTTGAACTCATTGAGAGGGTTTCTCTCAAGTCTCCTGTAGGTGGGGCTGTTAAGAAGTTCAAGCATTTTCTGATGGTAGTAATCAGTGTCGAGTGCCACGACTCTGCCGCCTTTGTCTGCA
The DNA here is from genome assembly GCA_900302555.1 of Myripristis jacobus. Lineage (NCBI taxonomy): Eukaryota > Metazoa > Chordata > Actinopteri > Holocentriformes > Holocentridae > Myripristis > Myripristis jacobus. Next base: position 11,645 of record OMLB01063494.1, on the reverse strand, counting down.
TGCAAATGGTTATCTCTGGGTTCATCTCCAACTCGTGTAATGCATTGCGCTCCTCATCACTCAGATTTGAGTATTTGGGACCTTTATCTTTTTTTAACATTCTGTCTAGGTCATTTTCTACTAGTTTGTTAAAGGTCACAATGGCTGGACTGAGATTGGTAAATGGGCAAAATGATGACTTTGGAGCAAAAGGGGAGGGTTTTTGAGACTCGGTTTCTGTTTCCTCTCTTTGTGGTGACTGTTCAGTTGAATAAGATGTACTGTTATGAAGAGGAGAAAAGAAATGTTTCAAATGGAGTTGTCTCATGAACTTGTATGACAGCTGAGGGATAGTCGTTTGATTGACAGAAGGCACCTGGTCTACCTCTGGTTCTTTGTCTCCTTTGATAAGTTGGCCTCTGCCATTGGTAGACTGTACCCTCTTTGTAATCACTCAAGTCACGTTGATATTTCTTCATCTCTTATGTTTGAGTTGTGTCATAAATGAATCAAGTGACTTCTCCATTTTCTCTTGCAATTGGGTAATTTCATCTGAAACCTGGAGAGGCTGGATTTTAGCCTCAAGTGACTGAATGGTCACTTTCCGTCAGCCTGAGAGGCAGCAGCCTAATGATAACTAGCAAGAAAACCTCCTCAAGTGAAAGCCAGTGAGTCATTTATCTCACCACTTGTTCACCAAGCACAAGGTTTCCCCCTGCCTCTTTCAGCTCACTGTTTAAGCTAAAAGCTAATGATTATTTACAAGCTCAAGCGAGTGCAGGACAGTGAGGGAGAGAGAGGACAGACCACAGGAGGGGCAAATACTGAGTTTTTTATTCTTTCAAAAAGTCTGTCAGGATATTGTCAGAAATAGTTCATGTTTTACTGATATTTTGAGTTTGTCTCAAGATATCTATTTCTTGTATTTTAAGTTGCATTATTTTGTGGCATAGTTTCATTTCATTTTCTTATTTGATCTAAAAGGGTACAGCTCAAACATATACTGTAACCTATGCCACTATTTGATGCCATATCTTGCTTTGTTTTTTGTTGACACTACAATAAATCTGTTTTTTGAAGAATAGTTTGATGTAGTTGGACTATTCAAAGTATTTTCTCTAGTTTTAGAGCTTCTTCTGAGATTCTAGTTCTTGTAAAGCTACTTTGATGGACTGTAGTGGAAATAGAACAGTGAGCAAATAAATTTGGTTTGAGGATTATTGCTTTTAATAGCATTATTTAAAACATATGAACATGCTGAGGGCTCAACACTGTACAGCAAATTTCAAAGGAGCGTAAGAGAGAAAGAGGGAGGTACAGTCGTGTACAGTCCCCCCCCAGGAATTACTCTCTGAAATTTTGCTGTTTATTGTCCCCCCCAATAATGAAATGGGATTTTCACCCCTGTCAGACAGTGTCATAGCATGCCAGAACAATCTTGTTTCTTGTCTCTTTAAATCTTTAAGCTCAGAAAAAATACTTTTGGTGTCTGTGGCCTGATCTTCAGTTTACAAGAAGTTTTGTCAGTACTGGGCTTTCAGAAGTCCCTTTTTCAGCCTGTGGCCTGCCCTCCAGTGGGACACCAAGCAGGTACGCAGCAAGCTCCTCCTGGAACTCCTGGCGTGTTTTGTGCCTCTGCTGCTGGCTGGCACACAACTCCTTGTGGAGGATGTTGCTGTTGGTTACAGCTATGTCCGGAAAATGCTGGAACACTGATGGGCCACCTCCTGGTTCGCCTGTGGACTGAGTTGGTTCCCAGCATTTGGTCCGAAGTGTCCACCCCTCCCATGTACTTATTGTACTCACTGATGGCTTTTGGTCTGGGGACGGGGACCCTGTGGCGTTGCCCATCGTCTGCCTTCTGCCAGCTGAGCACTGTCTCACCACTGTACACAGGGTGTACAGTGGTGCAGATGGAGACCTCCCTGGTGTCCATCCACTTCACATACAAAAAGGTCACCATCCCTAATCCAGCAAATGGAACCTCTTGGTGACTTTTTATTCAGAGCATTGTCAGTGGTGGATGGAACACCAACTCTCCCCTGCCTGTAGGTCCCACAGGCCCCAAATCGCTGCTGGCGCAGATGTTGAAAGAGGAGGGGGCTTGTGTAGAAATTGTCACAGTAAACAATATACTCCTTATTTACAAGGGACGCCACCACATCAAATGACAGCCCCTTCCCTGATGTGTTTTTCGGCTTCCCTGTATAGAGTCTGAAGTCCACCATGTAGCCATTAGCATCAGCCAGCACAAAAAACTGCAGACTCCACTTGGTGGGCTTGGCCTTCATGTATTGCTTCATTGTAATTCTGGCCTTTGTGGCAACCATCCTCTCATCCACCGAGATGTGCTGTTTTGGATGGTATGCGGTCATGCAGCAGTTCCTGATCATATCCAGAAGAGGTCTGACCCGGTGGCGATGGTCATATTCCTCTGTGCCCTTCCTGTCATTCAGCACATCTTCTTCTGGATCGCTCATTTGCAGGCTGGCAGAAATTGACATTGACAGGGCAAGGGCACATGGAAGATGGTCTTTGTCCTCCAAAAGTAAGTGACTTTTGGCAGGTCCAGCACTGCCATGTATAACAGTAAACCCAGGTATTTTTTCATCTCCTCTGTGGTAATGTCTGTCCAGCTGTATTTTCTCCCTCTTCGCAGATTTCTGGCTGCATTTTTGTTTGTGTTAGTGCACAAAATTTTCAAAACCTCCGCATAAAAAGAGATTTTATTTATTTATTTATTTTTATTTTTATTTGATATGGACATCACAAATACACTGAGACTGTCCCAGTGGTCAGACCAGATGCTTTTGCTTGGGTGACTGTAGCACACATGCTAATTTTCAACACCAGTCCGTAGGCAGCTTTTCTAAGAACACAGAGCATATGATCAACAGTATGGGATAAAACAAACAAAGTTCATGGTCGCTAACAGTGATATTCAGAAATCACAGAGCATATGATCAGCAATGATAAAACAAACATAATTCATGTTCGCAACAGTGATATTAGTAACAATAATAAACTAAGTCCATATGGATTATGGATGGATTACCACTATTGAGAGGTGGCTGAACTCCTGGGGCTCTCTTTGGTGTGAATCTGGGTGGGCGGGGGTCGATGTCAGGATCCACCTCAGTTTTCCATGCCAATGCAGGACAATGTGGTGGCCAACTTAAGTCAGCATCTCCTCCATAACTGCGGCTGCGGCCAGGCGTGTCACCATCACCAGTGCACTTTGGTACACTGGATGGCCTAAAAGTAAAAGAAGTATAAGATAAAATAGAAACTTATTCATCCCAAATGGAAATATATGTACCAGATGCAATTAGCCAGATAAAAGAAATATAACAGCATGAGAATAAGAAGTGAAAATACTGTAAAACATCTGCAGATTAAACATAATGAAAAATAATGTAATGAAGTTGAATCTAACTTTGAGCTATGTAAATATCCATATTACATTGATAAAAAGCAAGCTTGAACACAGTTTTCTACATACCCAGGTTCAGAAGAGGTCTCTCCCTCCGCTACCTCCTCATCCTGTTTCCTCTTCAGCAAGCCTCTTGGGAGGCTTTCTCAGCCTGGCTGACGTCCTTCGCATGTTTTTTAGATCAGTATTTGCTAGAGAAAACTCTCAATAAAAATCAAAACTCACAAAATGTTGTACACAATGATCTCCCGCTCTCATTCGCTCTCTCTCCCTCTCACTCGCTGGTGTCCCTTCAACAGCTTGCATTCCCAGAGTCAGATTTTTTTTTACCATAATGACTGGTATAACATGCCATACATCGTTGGAAAGCTCCGGTTCTCTGCTTTCAGAAGCCGCTGTAATTTTTTTGATCGCACCATCGGTTCAGGAATTATGGTACTGAGAAGCTCGTGATACAAACGTGACGCACTCGGGAATCTCGTCTGTGATTGCACAAGCCCATTTGTCTGTGGATGATATGGGGCACAAAGACTGCGCTCAAAACCCAGACTTGTGCAGACCTCCTTGTTCAGCTGTTGGTAAACAATAATAAGCACATTATCATTTCTTCGAATCAAATAACTTTTAATAATTAATTTCCAAAAATATTACTGCATATGCAAATAAATGTTAGATATGTTCGATCATCTCGCATACAGTACATTTAAACACTGTCCAAAAATACATTTACATTTATTAATGACGTACTGTAACATTCAACAAACCTCATTAGAGGATCCTTTTTGGGGCCCCAAAACGATAAAAGAACTTAACAGTCTGCCACATTTGCAGCTGTTTTGGAGGGTTGTGCAAATGCCTCAGACCACTTGGTGAAGTAATCCACCATAACACATATGTACATGTTGCCTGCCTTCGTCTGGGCCACTTTGCCAATGATGTCCAACCCCACAAGTTCAAACGGCTGGCTCACCTTAAAAATGGAGAGTACAATAACAAATAAAATATTAATTTTGAATTACAATGAAGTATTCACCATCACAAAATATAAGATTCAAAGAGTAAAGTAAAATATTGTCACTCACTTGTATGGGGATGAACTCTGTCTCCTGCTTTATTGTACAAGCACTGGCCTGGCATAGGGTTAGGGTTAGGGTTAAAGTTTACTTTAAACAGTTGAACTAAAGTGGACAACAGACTCTCTTGTGGCAAAATCATCCAATTGCTTTTCTAAAAGAAGCTATTTGCTAAGGTTAAGTTGGGAAACGAGAAATGCAATCAGTACGTCCAGGTATTGTGCCTTTTCAAAAAGCATATTTAGCATATAAATGAATGAGCACACATTTCTTCCAAAACTCTACAATATTCAAAATGAGAACTCTCTCATAAATATATTATTTATAATTATTTATTGATAGAAATAACAGAAGTGGGTTGTGTTAAGTGCTCAGAAGAGAACGGCTTGGGTCCGTCCGAAACAGTCATTCACACAGCCAGTTTTACTGACAGTATGCCTCCTACTTGCTATAACTGCTGTATTTACAGAGGTGCAACTCTAGCTTTGTGCTGTCTGAAAATGATTGAAGACAATACAAGTTAAATACTTTTAGTTAAATTTATTGAACTGACAATCAAAACGTTTAAAAGTATAAAGAATGACAAATCACAACAAGATTAAAAGTCTAAAATATGTTGCATTTAAATAATGCCATGTGCAAAAGGCCTCTCTCTTTGTAAAGGCCTTGGAGGTAGTCTCTTCAGTAAACAAGTATAGCCTAAATAATGCCATGTGCAAAAGGCCTATCTCTCTGAACAAAAAAGGAAATAGAACACTGAAAAAACGTTAAATAGTGCACTTCAAAAAGGAGCAGCAGACTTGGTATCTATCCTGACCTGTTTACTCAGGCTAGTGTTGTAGATATGATTCTGACTCATGGCTGCTGTAACATGTGATCACTCTACTCTATGCACTAGTGTTTACTCTAGGTTCTTGCTAAGAAACACTAGCATGTTTACCATTTCAGGTTTCAGGCAGGATCTGAGGCATGTAACAATGTTTCCTCCAGAACTGAAAACCCGCTCTGATGGGGAGCTAGTGGCTGGTATGGAAAGGTACTTTTTTGCCACTTTACTTAGAGTGTGAAAGTGTACCTGATGCTCTCTCCACCAATCTAGTGTATCTCCCTCACTATCCTGCACAGGAGACACTGAGTAGCTGCTCAGCTCTGCTTCTACTGCTTGCTCAGGTGACACAATGGGTGTAGGTGCAGGGGTCGCCTCACTTCCTTTGAAAAAGCTTCCCAGTGTTTTCTTGGGCTTCTTTGATGCAGTAGAGGGCTGAGGCTCGGTGCTGCCTGCGGTGCTTCCTGTGTGGACTGCAGCTTCTGACTTCATCTCAGTTTTCACCTTCTCCTGAATGGCGGTGACACGGTCTGCACAGATGTATGCTGCCTTGAATCTGGGGTCAACAAAACCGGCTGTGTCCAAAAGCTCTACAGTGGCGGGATCTGAGTACTTGTCGTCAAGGTATGCAAGGATGTCAGATTTGATGGCTTTGGTCAGCGCTACGTCATTTTCTGCCTCAGCCAGCACTCGTGAATGGAGGATATATAGGACCGGCTTCACGGAGAAGATGGTGACACACTCCTCCCCCGACAGGGCATTGGTGAACTCCACCAGTGGAGCGAGGGCTTTGTTGATGGCCTCAAGAACATCTAGGTCTGACCATTTGGGACCAAGATGTCTGGACGCTTTGTCATCAGAGAGGACCTGTAATAATAATAATTAATATTATTTATTTTATTTACATTGCGTTTTTCATCTTAAATGACAGATCAGCACCATTACAGTAAAGGCTGAAATCATTACCTGAGCCCAGCCACTAAAAAAGACACACAATAAAATAAACTACCAAAGGTCATGTAGCCTACCTGTATGATGGCATAATTCTGCTCCAGGATCCTCTCTGCCATCATCTGTGTGGATCCCCATCTGGTAGGGCATGCAGTTTTTAGCTTGTGCGTCGGCAGGCTCATCTCTACTTGGATCTTCCGCAGTGCCTTCTTCTTTTTCCAGCTATAGGAAAACGCACTGACGACCTTTTTGTAGACCTTCATTGCCCGTTCCACAGGGGCTTGATTTTTCAGGGCGTTTTCTGAAACACATAATAATAACAATAACAATAATAATAATAATAATTAATTTATTTGAGTGCATCTTAATTTAAAAATCAATCTCAAAGAAAGTGCTATAAAACAAGAATAAAAAAATACATCAGAAAACATCGACACACACACACAATCTCACACACACACACAAAGGGAAAAATAGCTGTGGCCATTTAGCGCTAACTCTAATTTTTTTTATAGCTGTAACGTTACTGCTGTAGCTCTTATGTGGCGATAATGCATAATGTAATAAAGCCTACATTATACAATTGAACACACACAAACAGAAAATATAACTAACAGCCAGTCACCACCCAAAGATATCCCCATTAAATGTGCACTTACCGGTTGCCAGGTGCAGCCTGTGTCCAAAACATTGCACCCGCGTCCATTTGTTGAGCTGGGCAGCTTTCACAACATTGGCACCGTTGTCAGTTGTTAGAGCGATGAGGTCCTCTTCCTTGAATAGATCAAAACATTTAAATTAAAAGCAAACTTACAATAATTAAACTGCTCAAAATCACCTTCCTCCTGTACAATGCTATTGGTCTCGGATATTTAAATAGTGTAGGTTAAAGTTTTCTTACAACTTAAATGCTGTATTAGAGAACAGAAGGGCTAATACAGCATTTAACTTTTTTACTCAAAACCTTTGGGAAGCGATCGCACGGCAGAAAAGGGGCCATTCTTAAAGCGTGGTGCAGCGCATTGCGGGGGAATATGAACTGGCTTGAAAAAAAAATGTCAGTCAAAAATATTTTTTTTGCTTTAATCCCTGCTATACACGCTGTACACGTAGTACAGCGTCTTAAAGGGACATGAACATGCCTGCCTACACACACAGCCAAAAAAGACAAAAACGACTTATTTAGTTTTTTTTAAAATACCGAACATACCGACATGAGCAAAGTGACGTCGGTTATTGTCATAAATTTTGGTATCGGTAAATTTTCGGTATCGCCCTGTCCTATGACAAACTGTGTAAATCAGAGTTTACATCTTTATGGAAGAGACTATTGCTTCTTCTCTTTGTCAAACAAAGCCATAGCTCTACTCTATAAACCTCATATTTGGAATGAAAAAGATAAATAAACTATCTTCACTCGTGCAAGTGTTTCATTTAGCTTACCTGATGACTCAAACCACTGCCAAGGGGATACTTGTTCTCTCCCACAGCTATCTCAACACAGGGTCTGTTAACCAGGTAGCTGATGGGTGCTCCTGTCTGCCGGCTCAGTGATGCTAGGTCCTCATCCGTCACTGATGAGCTCCTAGGAAATAATTTTATTTTATATAGTTACACTGTTGAATAAAGTACAGTGCTATGCTTGAGGTTTGAATTCAATGAGGATATTTACATGTTTTATTGACAATCTTGATTAAGTCAACTTAAGAGTATAGGAGCAGATCTCATGATGTTTTATTCTAGCAAAATGAAGCCATAAGGCTCCTGGAGATTTACTACAGTCTGACTGTCAAAGTCATGTAGCCTGCTTGGAATGATGTCACATCACCTTGCTGTGGTCTTACCTGGTTGGTGCTGTATAATGACAGTCAGCAGGTCTCCGCTTGCGGTTCTGTCGGGCCATGGGAACTACCACTGATGAGATGGGTACAGCCTTTATTTTACACCCCCTTGGCTTGTACCATTGCTGTGGTAGACTTGTGCAGGATGTCGGATGTTCCTGATTGCGTGCCTTAATTAGATCTACCGTATGTATCAACCCCACGATGTGGGAGCAGTATCCTGGCGCACTTTTAAACATGGAAAAGCGGGATATTTCAGTTTTGCTAGCAAACGTAAAACAGCTATGAATGAAAGCTATCAGCAGTAGTCATTGTTAATTAGCTTAAGATAAAACACACATTGACTCACCCTGCTCTGCAAGAGCATTCCTGCTCTGATCAGTTTATCCTGTACTTTTAGTAAAAGGACGTGGGGTGTCTCACGTTGAGACTGGCGAGCTTTTGCCTGGACTTTGACCTCTGCATTTAAATCATTGCGCTGACAAATAATGTCATGAATATATCTCTATAATATATATAATAATATAATATATAAAAGTGTATTGGAGCCAGAAATTTGAGATGATTTCCTGTGGAATATCTGTCACTGGTAAGGTTGAACACACCATATTTACATATCGGACTGCACTGTAAGGCTAAAGCTTGCCATGCATAGCAACAGTAACTAAAGGGGGTGGG
>OMLB01063493.1:3590-15798 GCA_900302555.1 Myripristis jacobus | reverse complement strand
CCGATATAGCCAAACACTGTATAATTGATCCGGTTCATAAACCAATAGTCAGAATCAAAATAGAACAGTCTCACCATCATGTTACTTTTCTTCCCCTACCCCATTAAATATATTCAGTGCAATTATATTAATTATAGTTATATATTCAAATGCAAAAACATTATCAAAAGGTGTTCAATTAAAGCTCCATTCTGAGTACCTAATAAATCAATATGTAGTGTAATATTACACATCTTACCTGTGACTGTTTTAAAAAATTTTAAAGTAGTAATATGTTACAGGTTTTTGCCAGCTTTCTTTCGCCCAAAATCATTTTCTTCAAGCCCACACTTCTTGTAAAACAAATATTACAGATATCCATGCTCCTCCTACAGACAAATCCCAATAAAATATTTCACTAGCCACCCTGCTGGTTGGTAAGCTCGCCATGCTAGCCTTCCATCTTACCTCACAGGAGTCCCACGCCATGCCTCCATCAGCTGCCAAAACAGGCACATGTTTCTGAAGTCCCAAAAAGAAGTGAATGACCTGCCTATGCACTGGAAACTTTTGTAACCCCATATTCCTGAGAAATAATGGTGATTGAGTGTTAGGCCAAACTATCAAATAAACAGTTATTGCAGAGATAACAAAAGATGCAAACATCCAAAAAGGCACAGAAGCCACTATTTAAAGCCAAAAAGGATGGGATAATGACAAGGATAGGAAAATAAACCAGACCGAAATAGAGCTCTGAAATCTTCATATAGTACATATAAACAAAGTGTTATACATTCTCAACTTCACCGAGATCACAAGCTCCATTTTCCCTGATTAAGTTGCTAAAAATTTGGTAGGGCCCAAATGCAGAGGCAGGTTGCAGTGAAGAAAAATAATTATTAACTGAAACCACAAAATAACACAATAACAGGAACACTAGGAATAAACACAGGGACCACCAGAAGCATGCATGGCAATACATCACATGGTGTGGAACTGGGTGGGGCAAACAGACTGAGTAACCACACACAGGTGAAACCAGTAATGGGAGTGACACAGCAGGGCAAAGGAAACTACACCAAAACACAAGGAAAACACAGAAAAACAAAAGTAGAGTCCAAACCAAAAATGCAAAATATTGATTCAAATTTTTGGTTTATTCGCTACTTGTTACCACCATTCCTCTTTATATTTGTCTAGCAGATTTTGAGTAATTAATTTTATATTATAGGAAGTATTGTACTCCAACAGTTTGGTACAAGAAGTAAATGCACACAAGCTTCTATCCATTCCCTTTTTTCTAAAATGTATTATCTGTCTTTTACTCTGATAATTTGCCAGACTCCATTGGTTTCACCATACGTTCACATTATTAAGATTCAGTTGTAGGTCAGTCTCTGTCTCTGCTAGGCAAATTATGTTGTCTGAATATAAAAGAATACTTAAATCTTAATTATCCAATTTGATGTCCAGATTCATTGACTGAATTGTCTGTATAAGATCATTTACAAATGAGGCAAACAACGTAGGAGAGAGGGCATCACCCTGCTTGACACCAAAAGAAGTGTGGAACCACAGAGTATGAAGGTCATTAACTTTAACACAGGCCACAGGGGTTTTATAGAGCGCTTTAACTGCTTGACAGAATTTTCCTTCAAATGCTGCGAGAAGTTTAAGGAAGAGCAGATCTCTGCTGACCCAATCGACGTTTTGAAAATCGATAAAACATGCAAATGTACATTTGCCCTGAGAAATGCTGGTCCTAACCACATAAGTTGCACTATAAATATGGTCAGTGCATGTACTGTTCATCGTGAATCCATTTTGTTCATCAACAAGTAGATTTGATGGATGGAACAACCTGAGTTTGGCTTGATGGTGATGCCACAGGGAAGGTCCAGGTGGTCACTTAAATCAATATCTTTTGTCCTATGGGGTTCATGGATGTACTCAGCAAATTTGAAAAGTTTCAAATGAAAACCCCTCAAGTTCTTGCATTCACTAATCTAACACTTATCATCACTGTATGATTTTAGAAAAACATGGCTTTTTAAACTGGGAAAACATGATCATATTCACTGACATTTTATTAGTATATAAGATCTTTCATGACTTGTCTTCTAAATAAACAAATAAACAAATGAACAAAATGTGGCCTGTTGGTGGCACTAGAGGAAAGGTCACAGGGGTCACCAAAGGGTAGGGTTCTTCCTGTGAAAAGATTCAGTTGAACAGTATTTGAATTACAGCCAGGATCTGCGGGGATGTGATGACAGTTAGGACCATTTTGGGAATATAATATTCATTACATTTCAACATTGATCAATTAAATACTAACAAGCATGTTAATCATATTTGAAATCTGAAAATTGAGCAGGTTCAAGTGCCGTGAACTGCTGACATATTTCTTCTCATTCACCTACACAGTAGAGGAAGAGAAAGGGGAGGCCTTTTACTGCAACTCCAGAGAAAAATGATAAATATAAACACAACGCAAGGTGAACCTGAAAACATGGCCAAGGTGTTTTTTTTATACAACACAATTGCTTCAAGTCAACTTGCTGAGAAATTATGTTTCTCACAGTGTTCCCACTCACAATAGCTTGTTTACATGTAAAGCTAAAATGCTGGGAGCCAGAATTTCCTGGAATCCTGGTGCCGCTAATAAAACAAACAAACAAACAAACAAAATACAGTTCTTGTAGGAGTCACATTGTGTAATTCAGATTGCACCTGCTGTAATCTTGCTCCAATTGGATTTCCATTGTGTTCTCTTTTTAGTCAACAGAATATATAAGACCTGGCAACTGTTAAGTGTTTGTTTTCAGTTCATTTGCATGGGGATCTTGTCTCGACCTCTGTGTTTGTGTGTCGATGTGCTTTCCAGGTCACTCTGTGTCTTTAAATCCTGTGTAATTCTTCTGTTTCTTAATGACGGATTAGACTTCTCATAGTATGACTGCTCATCCAGCAATAATCCGTGCACACAGACTTACAGCTGGGGGAAGCTGAAGGCCAGAGGGGAGAGAGGGAAAGAGAGAGGGAGGGAGAGAGAGAGAGAGAGAGAGAGAGAAAGAGAGAGAGGAGGGTGTAAACACATAAAAAGAGGAAACAGTGAGAAAATTATTAGCTCATAAGGAGATGGGATGCCAACAAATGTGGAGAGGCAGGGCAAAACACGTCAGCGGGATGCACACTCATCCCCTCAATTCTCATCCAAGCCACGTACTCTAGATCGTCTGTGAACCAATTCTCAGCACGTATTTTTCTATTTTTGCTGCCGTGTCATGATGTTAGCTATGTCAACTTTGACATATTTGTCAGTCCCTGCTGTCAACAAACTGCGAAACGGTAAAAAATTGATAACTTTGTCATGTTAACAAGCTTAAAAAAGACACCAGGTGCCAACAAGCAGCCAAAATCAGCTCGCTTAAATATACCCTCAAGTGTCTGGCGGTAATTTTAGATCACTCCTTTCTTTATTTTCAGACATTGTGGGCACTGGGCCTCATCATCCTTTGAACCCGATCTGTGTACTTTCTTTCTTGTTAAAGTATATCGATGCTTCCATTCTGCTCTGAGGGATAAACCGGATTTCTGAGCACTGCAACACTCAGGTCACTTTCACCTTAAGGTTGAGCTGGTCGCACATATGAACAGGCACAATGCACACAGAGTCACGCATGCACACATACACAAACACACACGCACTGACACAAACACAGTCTGTCTTGGTCTGTTGTACAGAGTGAAAGAAGGAAAGCATGCTGTCCTTCTGAGATAGTCATACATTCTGCACAGGGCTGCACACTGCATGCGAAAACACACACATGCACACGCACAAGTTCACAGAAACCGAGAGAAACAGCAAGGCATCCGGAAACAGTGACAGGCATCTAAATGCGTAGAAACATACAGATACACATCCTCACTCCTACGCAGAGAAACAGATGGCCGCACACTCTTCCTCTCTCTCTCGGTCTCTCTGCAGTGACCAGTGATGTTTTGCTCTCCTGATAGAATTCCAATAAGAAAAAACAAAATCAGCAACTTTCTGTAGGATTTCTGAATTTGCTATTAACACTATGGGGGGGAAAAGACCCCTAAAAGATGCTCACTCATGCATGAGCTGACATATGAAGACATCTGCCTCAGCGATCTCAGCAGCAGAAATTGAGCTGTGCTGGAGCAATTAAAACATCTTCATTCTGATGCTTAATTATTTCAGGGGGTTTATAAAATCAGAGCGTCTCAATACAGCTTTTGCCAAATTGGGTTTTTAGTGAGCCGTCTCGCCAGCAAATGAGTTGACCTGCAAAACACCATCGGAATCGCTTTTGAAATTGGTCTCGTTTTGACATCTGAAATTCGCCAATTTCAACATAAAAACTGACCGTTTCAGTTTACACAAAGGAAAAAATGAGAGATACAAAGGATTAATTGCAAGACAAAGAGAGGAGGATGTGGATAAGGACAGATATTGTAGAGATAGACAGGCAAACTGTCAGACAGACAAAAATCCAGAGACAGAGATGGAGAGCAATTTATTTTTCTCTGGGCATTGTGTGGTGACTTATCTCAGGCTTTTTCTTTTTTTTTCCCTTCCCAGCGCTCCAGGGGCTAGTGTTGGTTTAACCCTGGCAACAGCACAAAACAACCCACTTTCTCCTCTTCAAGCCCACAGTTGGCACACACACACGCATACAAACACACAGACAGGCAAATTCAGAAAGACACACACACACAGACGCATACACCTCCTGTGTTCACATACAAATACACACACATATCATCAGACACACAGACACAAACACCATCTGCAAATCCTCACATCAACAGTTGTCCCTGCCAAGTATAATAACTTCAAATAATGATCAGTTTTGGAGTTGAGTCCACATTTGCATTTTTTTCTATTCATATAATTAGATAGTAATTACTTGTGCAAGGAGAGAAATATTATTGCGCTGTAATTTCCTCTTTCATGCTGATTTCAGGTTTGAGTGGCAAGCATTCACAACAATGTGTTTTATGTTTACCCTACTGTAAAAATGTGTTTGTTGCAAGGATTGGAAACATACAAACACCTTTCTGAGGTTTCAGCGGATATCTATTGTGTTGTTTGAAGATAATAATACTAGGCATTACCTCCACATATACAGTATAAATCCCCATGTTGCTGGATGCTGTTGCTGTGTTCTTACGGGCGATTCAACCTGATCAAACTGAATTGTTAGCTGCTCTCCCCACCTACTGTGCACTTCAGTTTTCAAGCTAGCAGCGCAGGCGGAGTGCAACTGGGTATGCCATCACTAATTTATGCTAAAGGTTTTTGGTAATGATGGAAACAAGCAGCTCATTCTGGTATTTCTTTTATTTTGAATCAGTAAATTAAAAAAGAATATTGTTATAGAGTAATTCCAGGCTACAGGTTTAGTTGTTAGCCGCAATTAAGTTTTGTACGCAATAAAATGCACATCATATTGTCAGCATGTGAACATATACCTCGGTCGTATATACTGTGTCTTCTTTACTTAAACAGGCTCTCCTTTTGGTACATGTAATGCTTTTCAGTTTAATTTTCCACCCTAAAAAAATGAAAATAGAAAAGCAGCTTTCTGCGTTTTCAATAACTGAGATTGATCTCAGACACAAAACTTACATTTTATGTATTTTGTATTTCACATTTCAATTAATTTGTCACCCAACCAAAGCGTTAGTTGGACTTGCCTCTCACTTTCATGTCGCTTCACTTCATACAGGCCTTTTCTTTACACTCAGGAATGACAGACAGCTCCGAACCCTACAGTCAGAGCTGGAGGTCACCTTTCATGTGAACTGCTTGAGCTTTTAGCTGAAAATTGGTGCATTTACCAGTTCTCATTAAGTCATGTAAGTACATCAATACTACTGAACAGAATTAATTTTTGCAAATTTGGAAGTGATGATGTACAATCCAATACTGACTGTTATGTCCCATTCCGTGGAGAGGAGAGCAGACTGACAGAGGCTCCTTACTCACAGTCTTGAAGCTCATCGCTGTAATTTTCCTGGCCTGGAAGCAGCATCTATATTTGATAACTACTTTGTACTCCTCTTTTTGAAAAGCATAAGGTCACCTGATTTCTTGCTGCAGACATGTTCTCTCATTCTCACTGCTGCCCTTAGTTGTAAAATCGCTGGTGTACGTCTGTTATAATAATGTGTAACTGCTAGTGGCACATATAGGCGTGTGCATTTTTTATGTTGCTGCTCCATGGTTGGCACTTTAAAGTTTGTGAGAAATAGGCGCATTGTCAGAATTTCACTGACAGAACTGTGGAAGGAAGTCATATTGTGCAGCCCTTGATTGAAACATTGTGGTGCCTCTGTGCATCGCCTCCCAAAAATGCCTACCCCCCACCCAGCATCCCATCAATTTCTCTGCCACCAGCGCACACAAACACACTTACACACATTGCGGTCTATCTAAAAACACAACACAAGTGATACAAAGTTTGATTCAGTTATTTGCCAAGAGACAAGACATCCGCTGACAACATCATATTGCTGGAAACTCTTGACCATAGCGACTGAAACTGTAAACAAGGGCCAAAACAGAGAACTAGGAAACCGTATCTCGCTCTGTGAATCAGCATTAGCTCACAGCCATTTCGTCATTCTCATCGCCATCAAAGATCTTTCTCAGACTGATGTTGCCACATCAAACAATTATTATCACATAAGCTTAGCCCTTAAAGACGACCGTGGAGTGCAGCACAGCATGTACTGCAGCACTGCAATCTGATAATGCAAATAAAACAAGCACAAAGTTATGTATTCAGGAAACTGGCAGGGGAAATGACATGTGATACTAAAGTAGGAAAACGGAAAGATTTTGACCGAACACAATCTGCGATCACATCATCAAAACCCAACCTTTCTCCTTCAGATTATGACAAGTGATGTGAGGACTCCTCCAAGTGCCACATACAATAGGAATGTGTTTCGAATCCCATTTCCCAACATGGTTTTGACCACTACTGCAGGTGTTGCCATGTCTATCTCCTCTCCTATGAGGCAGCAGTACTGAATGATCTCATCAGCTGAGGCCTTGTTATCCATTCTGATGACTCTGCAGCGCTTCGAGGAGGTACAACCAAAAATGTTAATGCTTCCCTCTTCTCACGCACAGAGTCATCAGGACACACCCTATGAAGTGCTTCAAAATAATTTAAAAGTAATAGCCCTCAGGTGAGATTCTCTTGGGCGCCAGTCCATGTAGGTATTAAGGAAAATGAAGAGATACAGCTGAAGTGTAGCTGAGGCTAATGTAAAAAGGCAGCACAATTGTTGCAAGAGTACCGGGGGTGAAAAGATACAAAAAGCCGGCACTTTTATCGGCTAGAAAATAAAGATATTGTCGGGAGGAATTTTGGCAGAAACAGAAAAGATGAGGTTGTCGTTACAAGACTTAGGCTAAGGCTTATGTGATCAGTGTCAAGTAGGAAAGTCAATTGAACATGTTTTAATTAGACAGACACAGAAGGGCTGGGGAGAGGGATGAAAGAAGTTAAGCAACAGCAGTTTACTTTGGAAACAATCCTGAGGCTGGCAGAGGATGGCGTGAAAGGCAGGATTTTATTTATTTGATTGCAAAGATCAGCGGAAAGCGTATAGCTGTTCTATCACACGTTGTGGTGGAGATTGGCTTCATTGCAGGCAAAGAGAGGGTGGCGATCTGTAACATGGATGTTAACATGGATAAGCACACCAGAAGCAGAAATCGGTTCAGTTTTGCCATGCAGTCGGTGTGACATGAGGCGGGAGCATCTGCTGCAATCCCTCGGCCTTGTTTAGCCTTAAGAGGCATTCACTATGAGCAGCTGTCCATCGCATACTGTAGTTTAGTTAGTTAGTTAGTTAGCCTTTATTTATTTATCTAAAGCCAGTTGAGAGCTCTCTTATACAATGGTGACCTGATTACAAAAATAAGCACACAAAATTACACAGTGATGCAAAAGTCCTATAATTCAAATACACTGATAGTTCACAATTTTTTGAAAATTTGACACCATGAAAATATGAAAAACCTCAATGCAATCAAGCATTCTATATGGGTGTGTAGTCTTGGTCTAGTGTGCACCAGCTCATTTAGCATAGCTTGCCAATATTTAGACAAGCCTTGTTAGTATTAGCTGGTCTTATTGGACCAATTTTAATATGCATACCCATGTTTTCAGTACTCCCTTTTGGAGTTTGGCTGGCGTTCCTTTTCACACATAACAAGAGCGGCACAGATTTCCACACAGAAAATCGTGTCCCAGTGATGTGTACATGGTAGTAGGGGCAGTAATCTTTTTTTTTTCCCCTCATAGATTATCCTCTACTCTGGAACCCTGTGCCTTGCTCAAGGGCAGCTTAGATATCCTTTAGCCTAGAGGATAAAGAGCTTGCTGCCAGAGGGTAACTGGCTGGGATCATAGAGTGGATGAACAAGCCCAGGTGGGGTTAAGTGACTGTGAGAAGCCCTGTCGTCCCTCAACACCCCACTGCTGTGCTGTCCCTGAGCGAGCCACTTCAGCCCCAAAGAGTCCGGTGGAGCCGAGCGGCGGCCAAAAGCAGGAGGTGTGTGACTGTGTGAAGCACTGTGAAGCAAAAAGGTTATGTGTGGTCAGTCAGCTTCCTCTGCTGGGTCAATAGAGGAAGAGTAAAAAGGGTTAAGGGGAACATCACTCAAATACCACGTCGACACTTTTAACTTTTAACAAAATCGTCCCAGTGCACCCTTTAGCCCCCTGCTACCACTGGTTTCCTGTCCGCTTCATCTCCTGTACTGATTCTCAGTCTCTCAGCCTCACCGTCTTTCTTTCTTTCTTCCGTTCATTCTTTTTTCTTTCTTTCTTTTTCTGTTTATGAGAGAAATTTATTTTATATTCAGGACTAGTGATTCATTGCTTTCGCTGAACAAAGTTTTGTATTTGAATGTGTCTTTGTGTGTGTGTGTGTGTGTGTGTGTGTGAATAATGTATTTTTACACAGTGCGAGGGTGGGCACGGGAGCTTGTGCACGCCCCCACAATCCAAAACAACAACAAAAACAACATCCAAACAACGTCGTTAATGTTTCTCCTCTGATGCGTTGCTTTGAAATGAGATAAGAGCTAATTAACCAATCAGAATCCTTTGATCTAATTAACAAAACACGACTTTGTTTGATAACAGAAGACCACAGTCTGCTAGCTAAACAATACGTGAGGAGAGGAGCAAAATGTAGTGTTTTTGTCTCTCTCTCTCTCTCTCTCTCTCTCTCACTCTCTCTCTCTTTCAGTCTTTGTTCCTCTCATCCGTCACTCACTTTCTGACTCCCCTCCGCCTCCTGGCTAAGAGACAGCCGTGCCCTTTAATTACAAGTAATGTGTTTGAAATTCAGCAATCCACCACTCGTAATTTGTCTTTAACTTTTGCAAATGTTAAATCAATCAACAAACATGTCATAATCTCAGGTCAAAAAATATCATGTTGAGAAAACTAATTACACAGTGATTACAACATGTGGAGCTGGTGTCGCACAGTATGTGTTTGCGTGCACGTGTTATTCAAAACAGTTATGAGAATATTCTGTTACTATGTTGGCACACACAAACTCTGACAACCAGGACAAATTCACACATCACTCACGTAAAACATAAGAATAAGTGTATTTACATGCACATTAATATTGCAATGTCATTCAGGATGCAGAAATACTTTTTTTTTTTTTTTTGAGTTGGTGCTTGTAAATGGCATAACCCGTTTACAATAACCTGCATAAGGGCAACGGGGATCATATGCCAAATATGAGACAACAGAATACGACAGCTGGCATGTGCTGATATCAGTTGGCATATTGAGGGATGTATCTTATCCCGACAGTGCCAGTCTGTATTCAGTGTGATTCCATTATAATATTTGGCATATGTGCATTATTGTTTATATACAGGCATACTGGGGATCAGGGTTGTGAGGATGCATATAAACCGTTAATCCTGAAGATGTGATTTGAACCTGGGTTTGAGCTGGTATTCGTTCCGTCTCTGGGGTCAAAGTGCTCAGAGGAAGTGTTGAAAGTCATCATTAGCTGGCCTTGGAATGTGTTTTTGCCACTGGCATTCAGACTTTCTTTGGACTGTAACTGATGGTTGCATGTGAGAGAGAGAGAGAGAGAAATGGATGCTGCTGGGTGAAGCAGGAGTTTGTTTTAAAACAGGCAAAAAAGAAAGAAGGATTAAGAGTTAAAAAAGATAAAAGTTTGCAGGAGGCAAGAAAGTCTGTTTAAGCTCATTTATTTCCATGAGAGGGCAAAGGTCGGTGTGTGTGGATGTGCATGTGTGTGCGTGTTGCAGCGGTTGATGGGTGTGGGTGCTGTGTATGTGAAGAAGGTTAACAATCAAGTTACATGTACAGAGAACTTTTGGCAACCTACCTCTGTTGTTATAGCAACAAGTTAAACAACGAGAGAGAAACAAAGGGCGTAATAAGAAGAGAGAGAAATTTGGGGATTTAAAGAGTTCACAGGGACTGTTGTCACACACATAATTTGCAATAAGGGGCAATAAATATTTCCAAAACACCTTTTGGAGACACTACATGGCTCATCTGTGTGGTGTTCCATTGTGTTAACTGTAAAATCGTTAAAATCTCATTTCCCACGTCTCCTTAACATCCCTATCGAGGACTGTGTTTATTTTAAACTACACCCCTGTTGATAACATCTAAGTAAAAGAAGGTGATTTGAAATGAGTCACACAATTATTGTTGGGAAAGCTGATTATGTTATACCACATAAATAACAAATAAGCCCTTGCAAACACTAATTTAGTTGAAAAACAACCCAAATGTGTCAGGTAGGATGTGACATTTTCATAATCATAAAAAAACACCAGAATCACTGCAAAATTACAAAAATGAAACTACTTTTTAAATGTTCAGGACAGTCAGAGAGATAAAGAAAGAATGAGAGATTCATTTGTCCTAATTGTGTGGCATTTAACGCATCATTACTTCCAGAGAAAATACATGCAATTAAAATCTATACCATTAAAAATAATTTAAGCCTTTTTTTTTAATCTGGTCACATCCCAAATCAAATCAGCGTTTGAAACATATCTCCTTCATCTCTCTCCGTCTTACCCGTGTGAGAAAATGAGATGCCGCAAAAGAATTAATGACAGTCTTCAGTTGGACTCCACAAAGGATGGAAGAGAAAGTGAAAGAGAGAGACGGGGGGGCTGCCGTGATTGAATCATATCACTGTGAGCACGTATTGTGTGTGAGGCTATATGACTACATTCGTGCTGGCGTGAGGTCTCGGTCTGTGCATGGACGTATATGCACATGCTATCAGCACCGTAATCACAGTGTGACACTGATGGCTTTCTCATCAGTGGGATCACAAAGGCCCCTTTTCATTTGTTCCTTCTGTCACTTTTTTTTCCTCAGGGAAAGGGATTGAATTGCCACCTCTGTCTTGCCACTGATTGAGACCGGACAGGTAATTTCCTTCTGTATGTTAAATGCACTTCAGTTTAATCAGCTGAAAGGGACTATTATAGAGATGTAACTTTTACTGTATTGATATTTGAGCATATTTGCATCATTTGAATGAGTCAAGTATTGTGACTTTTCTGAATGTAAGAATTTACTCTTAAAATTTCTTTAACCCTCCTATTATGTTTGGGGTCAATTTGACCCCAGCCAATTATTTTTTCTTCAATCTTTCAGTCAATGCAACTGTGCTTCACATGTTGAAAAATCTCACATCGGCGAATTTAGCACTTTGGGCTCATGGTGGAGTCCACACTCACACTGCTCAGTTTTGACCAGTCTAGTCACTGTGCTGGAGAGAACTTGTACTAAGGAGTAAGCCCAGTTATCGCCAAATTTGCTGTGGATAGTCTTTGGCCTCTCATAACAAAAAGTTGTCAATGGATTTTTGATATTTGCAGCTGTTTTCAGATTCAGATTCAGATGCCTTTATTGTCATTGTATACTCGATACAACGAAATTGCAGTAGCTCATCACAGTGGCAGTCATAAACATACACATGCAGTGTGTTTTTGAAATTTACAGCCATAACTCATCAACTCTCAAATCAAAAGTCAGACCTGCTCTCAAGTGTCTCCTGACCATATGTAGAAAAGCGCCTCACATTCCAACTGTAGGTGGCGCTATAACAAGAGAAGAGAATATTTTCGAGTGGGTGAGAGCACTCT